>PVKY010000106.1:0-77387 GCA_004027775.1 Bradypus variegatus
AAAAAAAAAAAAAAAAAAAAAAAAAGTTAAAGGGTTAAAAATAAAGAAAATTCTGGGAGACAGGATGCCAAAAGGGTGAATATGCCAGCTATCAAAAGGACCAACAGTCCAACAGAAAAAAGGCAGAGGCTGTGAGCAAAGCCACAGTTCTAAACTGTGTGTGAGCACCAATGAGTGACAGGCAGGACCCCAAAATGTCCACTGCACAGCCTCCAGAGGGGGTGCCAGTGACTTTTATTCTACACTTTCTTTCCTCTATTGCTCGGCTTTTCTACAAGAGTAGGCAGTCTCTTTATAATCAGAAACAAAACCATAGAGCCAGGTTTTACTTGGGAAAAAAGAACTGGAACTCCAGGAAGGCTTGTGAGTTGCAGCCAAAGATGTCCAAGACCCAAGAGAAGATGGGGTGCCGAGCTCCCCGAGGAAACTGGCTCTGTCAGCCATGAGGTGGCAGCTGTGTGGAGACCGACGACAGGATCTCACCGTGTTTCTTTCCTCTTTTCCATTCTCCTTCGTATTGAAAAAAAGAATTCTGGTACACGTAGAGGCCGTAACCTGAACATTGAAAAGACGAAGCACCCACTGAGCTTATGGCAAGCCTCCTGAGGGGTGCTGAGGGGTGCATAGAGCAGCCCCCGTTGGGTGGGGGGGCAGGGGCCACGCAGCACCCGGGACCTTTCAAGGTGTCTGGGTGCTTCACCTCCTGTTCCCTCTCCAGCACTGCCCAGAGGTTAACTTTGGGGCTGGGAGTTTTCCTGCCTAATGTTCCCTCATTCACTCATTCATTCATTCATCCAATTATGCAACCAACGTGGCTGAGCACCTAGAGGTGCCAGCTTCCAGGGATGCAGTGAGGACTACAGGAGGGCTAGGATGAACTCAGTGCAGGGCTTCTGAGAGGAGAGGCCACGGGGGAAGTGGGGGGCGTTCCTGCCGCGGGGCACGCTGAGCCGGGAGGCAGGAGGGGGAGAGCCGGTGGAAGGAGCATCTGCGCGGGCACAGGGCGGGAAGGAGCCCGAGACGGGAGGCTGCGTGTGCCGACGCGGGCCCCAGTCACTCCACGGCCCGAGCTCCGGGCTCCTCGCCGCCACATCGGGCAGGCGGGAGCCTCGGAACGCGCGGTCCCGGGAACCCCCGGCCGGGCCCTGCCGCGGAACAAGGACGTCCGGAGGCGGTCCCTAAGAACGCGAGCCGGGCTGCGACCCGAGGCGGGCGGAAAGGCTCGAGGGACGCCTGGAAGGCTCCAGCCGGGGCGCGGGGACACGCCGAGCCGGGCGTCGGGCTCCCCGACGGCCCCAGACCTCGGCTTCCCACAGGCAGGAAGGGGATGGCTTGGACCCTCCCCCTCTCTCGGATCCCCCGGGGGAGGCTGGAGGGGGTACGGGGCAGGCCGACCCCCGACCCCCGGCCCTGCCAGCGCTACCGTCCCGCGGTGGCCGCCTCGGCGGGTCCCGGCGCCCCAGACCCGAGCTCCGGGCTTCCGCAGCCGCCATCTTGCGGCTGGAGGGTTGACTTAGCAACTAGCTAAGGCTTCCTCCATTGACTCTTTGGTAGCGAGGGGGCGTGGCCGCAAGATCAAGCCTAGAGCGAGCAACAAACTCGGGAGCGTAGATTCCCGGAACCGGAGCCGGCGGAAGCCGCTGCTCCTGTGCAGCACTGCGCATGTCCGCCGCTGGCGTCCCTTCCGCCCAGAGGCCCACCTTCCAACGGCCTGGGGCGCACACCGGAAGCGGAAATGGTTGGAGCGGTCTGCCCCGCCCCGGGCGGCCATCTTGGGGGCCCTGGAGGCGGTGCCGTGGAGGAGGGAACGGAAGTGCTCGGCTGTAGCGTTCCGGAGCCCCTGTTCCCCGTCCTGCTTCCCGCGGCCCTGACGGAGACCGCGGTCCGGCCGCAGCGGAGCTGCGAGGTGCCCGGGCGGGGCGGGCCGGACCGGGTGGGGGCCGGGGAACGGGCCGGGCCCACCTCTCGGGGGGCTGCGTGGTGGCGGGGGCCCGGCCGGGCCGCGCTGAGGGCCCCGGAGCGCCTCGCTGCACGCCGGGCCGGCCCGCCCGGGACCCCCCCCGGCCACGCCCGCGGCCCCCGGGTCCCCGCCCAGTGCGGCCGGCAGCTGGCAGCGGGAGCCGGGCTCGGCTCGCCCGAGGCGGGGGAGAGGCCGAGCCCCGGGCTGGGGAGGGGTCGGGCCGCCTGTTGGGGCGGCAGCGGCCAGTTGCAGAGTCGGGATAGGTTTGTTGTGGAGAGTGGCTTTCTTCCCACCCTAACCCTGTTAACTCCTAGGGCTTATCTGTAGCATCTTGTTTCTAAAGACTTACGGTGGAGAAGTGACTGAATGGGCTCCACGGGAAGTGGGTAAATTGTTCACGGTGACGGTTTGGTAATCTCTGAAACCGAGGTAATGAAATCACTCTGGGCCAACTTTGTGCCCTCAGTGGCCCGGCTGGTGTTAAGTAGACGTTTCCTTCCGGGCCAGGGCGCCCTGTTGGACCCCAGAGGCCTCCCTGGAAGGTCCTCGCACCGCCTTCTCCCCTCTTCGCCCTAGGTTAGAGCCGGGCTGTTGTTCCGGGGGTTTTCCGGAGGTGCTCTGGTTTTGTTGGGCTGGCTTCGTCAGCGAGTGAGAGGCTCGACAGCAGTCGCTTCCCCGCTGGTTGCGGGTCCGTGCCCCAGTTCAGGTGCTGCTTGGTGGGCCGGTGGAGAGCCACGGTGGCCTGGAGGGTGGAGCCAAGCCCGGAATGTGGCCTGAGGAAGAAGTGTGGAAGGTGGAGAGGAACGAGGAGGGGCAGGGGAATGTGACGCTGGGTCGTGGCGGGCGCCCCTTAGCTGGTTGTTGAGGGTCGTGGCACAGGTAGGTGGGGAGCCAGGTGGGCGACGGCGGCACCTGCCTGGCGGGAGAGCTTGGGCTGGATCCTGCAGGTGCCGGTTGCTGCGTTAGGGGTGCTGGGCCCCACCAGAAACCGACGAAAGTAACAAGCACACGTACAGTTTCAGACACGCTAAAAGCCTCTGCCTGGAATGATTTTATCTCGCTTTTTACTTTGTTTTCTTGGTGACCGAGTATAAAGCGAATAAACTCAACCAATGCATTATTTTTCGGCTCGCCTGCCATGTGACTGGCACCTGTAGATGGCAGGGAGACAGACAAGGCTCCCTTCTCCAGGAGCCTGCATTCTGGTCGAGGAGATAAGTAAACCACGAAAAGTATCAGAAAATAATTGTTTTACAAAACAAAACTAGGGTGATCATGCTGCGTAAGGGGGTGGGCACTCAGTTTGCACGGCCTGAGAAGGCCTTCTGGGGCTGCCTTAAGCTGAGCACTGGGAAGAGGACAGTGGGCAGGACAACCAGTGTCGTCCGGGAACGAGTCGGACGTGTCTGAGGAGGAGCAGGCACCCTGGCGACCTGCCATCTCTGCACGAGGTGCGTCCGTGGGTGGCCCACGGGCCCTCACCCGACTCCTGGAGGAAGGTGCCTGGGGCGTTGTTAAATTGCCTGTCCAGGCCATGCTATTCCAAAGAGGCTATTCCAAAGCTCACGTTCCTGAGTGTGCTACCGCCTTCTGTTAATAGTAATGTCATTCCTGAAGGTGAGTCAACCAAGATAGCCACGTTTCAGTGTCTGTGTTGATTGTCAGATAGCAGTCGCCTGATGCGTTTAGGAACTGGAAAGAAGGAGAGAGCTGTGAGCAGTGGGCTCCACGAGCGCTCGCTTTGACAGGCAGCGGGTGTTCCTTTCCGACAGTGGCCCTGCTGTCTCAGTTCATGTCACAGTGTTTAACGGCAAACGCTTTGGCTGAACCAGGTAAATAGGGAACTGTGGGCAGGCCTTAGCCTAGTGGCCGTTGGCTGGCTTTGACCTCCGTGGGGTCCGTCTGAGATAACCAGTTTTAATTCCAGCTGAATGGAAAAACCGACCCCCAAGAAGCACATGGGAATCAGGACGCTGGACTAGCCTCTTTGGTCACGTTATGTGCCTGCAGCTTACGCAGCTCTCACGGGCAGAGGGCATTCCCTTGCTTCCTCCTTGGCGGCTCCTGGTGCTTTGTTCACCCACACAGGTGGACTCGGGAAGTGGCCTGAGGTCACACTGATGGTTTTCACATGAACTCAGTGAGTGCTCGAGGTGATTTTACCAGTGAAGTCGTCACTGGGAAGTGACACACGTGAGGCCAGGACTGCAGCACCTGCCTCTGACTTCTGTCTCCTGTTACCAGCTGCGAGCGGGGAGGTGCGGAGTTCGGGCCAGTGTGGGACCAAGCTCTGTGTTCGCCTGACCTGTGAGCACATACATCCACCAGGGACAGCCCTCTGCCTCCGCCAGCCTGTTTTCTGGTCTCTAAATGGGAACGATGACCCTGCCCCCAGGGCCACTACCTGTGAGTGTCTGTGGCCCTCAGGGTCTGAGGGTCCAGAGTTTGCCTGAAACCGAGACCAAGAATGGATCAAGGGTTTGCCGGAGGCCTCACAGCTGTCAGCACAGGTGGCACCGAGACCTGGCGTGGAAGTGGAGTCTCCTCCTCACCAGCCCACGCGGGGGCCCACGGCCCTCGGGGAGGGGCCACCCCCATCGGCAGCAGGGAGCGAGGGGACTGCCGGTGCCTCACCTTGAGAGCAGGAGAGGTGAGACGAGGGTGCCACTCACTCGGCCACACTCTTCTGAAGAAGCTCGTGCCTGCTCCCCGCCGCGCTCACGACCACCCTGGAGTGGACCTTGGCTGCTCTGTGTGGTCCCGGGCAGCCTGGGGAAGGGGGGTTACGAAGCCCACATGACTCAGCCATTCGGGGACCTGAGCCTGTGTGTGACGCTCCTCGCACCTGGGTCCTCACAGAAGCTCAGCAGCAGGTTAAGACACTGGGACTTGGGTAAATTGACTACCCAAGAGTTGTGTGTGTTTTCCTGTTGGTTGCCAAGGATTAGGTTAATTTACAGAACAGACAACCTGGTTTTTGGGAAAGAAATTAAGTAAACCGCATACACTTAAGGAAATAAGAAGTTCAGAAAAAGTTGTGAAACGTGACAAATATCTGAGTGTCTATTCTGAGGCAGTTTCTGCCCCAAGCCTGGGGTGGAGAGGAGAGACAGATGGCACCTCCCGGAGCCCCCAGGCAGATGTGCACACAGCAGTTCCTGGCCTGGGACCGTATCCCACAGTGGACGCAAGCAGGACCAGGCCCTCGGAGGCCAGGCGAGCATTTCGGAACGCCAGCATCTGCAGAGGCGTGGGGCAAGCCCTGTGCAGGGGACCCTGGGACACAGGGCGGGGGCCTGGGGCACTTGTCAAGGGGCTTTCCCTTGGGCGGGTGGCAGGGGCCATCAGAGGGTTTTGTGTGGAGTACAGCCCTGTGGACTGTGCCTAGAGAGGGTCCTGGCACCTCTGTGCAGGCTGCACTGGAAAGGGGACAGCAGGCCGGGGAGCCCCACGGGGACGTGCCCCCTGGGCTGAGGCTGACAAGATTTGGGGGCTTTTCTTTTCTGTAGGACTGGGGAACATACCTGTGATCATTTGCAGCTTTTTAGTTTCGGGTGTGGGGAGGGGCGTGGGCAGTTCTCGGAAGTAAAGGTGTTGGCCCTGAGAGGAGACACTCCTTGGTCCTGGCGGGCGAGACCCAGGATGGGCAGAGAGGGGAGCAGCACCGGGGCCACGGAGTCTGAGCGAGGAGCGTAAGCAGTGCCAGGTGTGTGGACGGCCGGGGAAGGCCGAGATCACGAGGTGTGCACGGGACCCGACTGCTAGCTAGAGCTCCCTCTGGCTGGTAGGGGGAAGCCCCCCTTTGTGTGATTCAGGAGACAGGGATGAGGACATCAGTAGGAACAGTTAGCCGTGCCCTTCATGCGTCACTCCCCAGGGCCTGTGAGCCCACAGGTTTCTTCCCAAACAATTTACAGTGAACCATGCCCGTGAGGGGAAGGAGTAGTGCAGATGGGTTATTTCCTACAGTCAGTAAGAGTCCTGAAAAAAGCCGCTGGTCAGCATTGACGACCACGGGAAAGTTCTCAAACTCAGGGAGGCTTACTCTGTCATTTACAAGTGTCCGTGTTCTCTTCCAGCTGCAGAATGTCCGAAGGGGACAGTGTTGGCGACTCGGTGCACGGGAAGCCTTCTGTGGTATACAGGTTTTTCACAAGACTTGGACAGGTTGGTGTGTTGTGGGTAAATTGTTGTAAATAACTGTTTAAAAAGAAATTCTTTCTAACGTTGACTCCTGAGAGAGTGTACTGAAGGGTACGTGGGTACTAGTGTTTCCAGTGGAGAAGTGACCACAGTCCTTGCTTCATCTGGCCCTGGGCCCCGCGGCAGCTCTTCTCTTCACAGTGGGGCTCTCATGCCTTCTGGAAGGGGCTGGGTAGAAAGCAGTTCAGGCTTTGGGGCCCCCGTGCTCTCCCCCTAGCCCTTGTTTCTTTCCTTTTTTCCATCCTTGGCAATGCCTGTACCTGTGGTGCCTGTAACAAAGGACCACAGACTAATGGGAGCTTGCAGCAGCAGGCATTTACTCTCCGGCTCTGGGGGCCGGAAGTCTGAGGCCAAGGAGCCTGCAGGGCTGTGCTCCCCTCAAGCCCTGGGAGTCCCCCCTTTACCCCCCAGCCTCCCATGGGGCTGGCAGTCCTCCCTCTGCCGCCTACATCCCGCGTGGCCTCCTCTCCCCTTATCAGGAGGATGCCGGTCATCCTATCAGGGTCCCCCCTGCTCCGCAGACTCCCTTCTGTGGGACTGGGGATCAGGGCTTGAAGATATCTTTTGTGGGGGACACAGCCCAACCCACAACAGATGTCAAAGCTGTGCTTAGTTCCGGGCGGCTCCGGCACAGGTGGCGCCCCACGTGGCCCCGGCCTTCCCTCCCTGCTGCTCTTGTCCCCTACCCTTGGGGCTGCACTCGCACCCCCCCCCCCGGCACCTGCAGCTCACAGGCGGTCGTTTGCGCTCCTCCCCGAGTGTGCGAGCCTGTTGGCGTTCCAGGGGTCAGAGCCACGTGCCCCGGAGCAGCATCCGCAGGAGCCCCCTGGTGCCTCTTGGGGCGTGTCAGCTCCTATTTTTCCATCACTGTCACCAACTTGGGAGAAGCCCCGGGCACCTCGTTCCTCCGTTGCAGACGAGGAGCCCGGGTGGGAGTGAGGAGCAGGCGCTGCTCACGGGGGGCTGAGGCCTGCGGGGACCGCGGTGCCGGAGCCTGTATTTTAGCGTCACCGGCACATGTGGATTTCGGTTTAGAGGCACAAGTCTGACTCAGCGAACAACAGCAGAGGCTGATATTTGCTTACTGGCTTTTAATTAAGCAGTAACGTTTGGAAAACTATTGACAGTTACTGAAGCTGGGTGAGGGGTATGTAGGACTTATATTTTCTTCTGTGAATGTTTGGAGTTTTTCTTCGTTCAAAGTGAAAAATGTTACACACATATGAATAAAATTAAGGATTCCCATGATCAGTTCAGCAGCTGTTTTTTTCTATTTTTTTATTGAGAACTTTAACATATATCATTACAGTATGTACGATTTCACAAGTAGTTAGAGAGCAAATCTCAAAGAATGTCATGGACCATGGTTCGACAACTTCTGCCATTTCCATTATTGTAAAATATCCATACAGAAAGGTGTCAGTTCTTAACGTACAGCTCAACAAGCAGTCATATAGGTAATTTCAAAAATTGTTATGGGTTACAGTTCCACAATTTCCTTTCTTTCCTTATTATGCAGCACAGGGTATGTACAGAAAGGTGAAGACCTTCATGGCACAATTCAACGAGCGGCTATAGAGCAATCCCAAGGGATGCTGTAGCCTACAATTCCACCACGTCATTTCCCTCCTTCCAGCCATTCCAACACCCCAGCATCCAAAAAAAAAATATATATATATATAATTATATAAAGTGTCCGTATTCATAGGCTTTTGTTCAATCTTAACTTGTTTGTTGCCACCCTTCCTCTCAATCTTTTTCTATCTTCAGGGGTGTCTAGGCAGTGAGCCCCCTAACTTGTTCATATTGAAAGGGGGTGGCAACAGTATGGGGAAGGCGGCCGCATCTGATTGTTGATCTTAAAGAGGCTGTTGCCTCTGGGTTTTAGGACTTGTCTGGCATAGAACACTCTGGTGGATTTAAGAGATAGACCTTAGTGAGTGCATCATTTATAGAATCTCAGGTAGGGAACTAGGTGTTTGGGGACTACTCTTTTACCTGGCACTCAGCAGCTGTTTGGTGCCCACCGTGGGTGAGGCTTCACACTGCCAGTGTTCTGAGCCGGAGCAGGGCAGGCCTGTGGGCAGGAGGGGCTGGGGGCAGCCCACGGCCTCTGGGCAAGGCAGGAGGGGGCTGGGCGCTTTAAGCCAAGTGTGATGGGGTGGGGGTAGGGCAGGGGCTGGGAAGGGGACTGGGCGGGACAGACCCTGTGAGGGGCCTGAAGGACGAACACTGTCACCTCCAACGTGAACTTTGAAATGCTCACTTTCCTAGTGGCCGGCCTCTACTTGAGGTGGACAGTTGGGTCCTGTTGCTGTCCCTTAACGGTCCCTTTGGGTGGCCATTCTGGGTCCCCCATGTGAGGTTCTCAAGTCCCACTTCTGGTTGAGACGCGAGATGCCCCTGCCTCGGGAATCACTGCAAATCACGTTCTGGGTTAACTGTGTGACTGCCTCGTGCCTCGTGCGTGTGAGCTCTCACTCCGCCCTCCAGCCGTGAGACACAGCCTGCACAGCGCAGTGTGCGGGCAGTGGTGGCGCCCCTGACGCGTGGGACTCTGTGTCTTCAGATTTACCAGTCCTGGCTAGACAAGTCCACACCTTACACAGCCGTGCGATGGGTTGTGACGCTGGGGCTGAGTTTCGTCTACATGATCCGCGTTTACCTGCTGCAGGTGAGTGCACGCCCAGGTCCCTTCCAGGTGCCATTGTGCCTGCCCGTGGGATGCCAGAGTCACGTCTCCCGGGCTCTGGTTGGGTCGGGTGGGTTTGTGTGGAAGGAGGTCATCGCCACTGATCACTTCCCACCGCACAGCCAGTTTGCCCCGGTCAGTCTCGGCGTACGCTGTCGTCCACCTTCGAGGGTCCTGCTGGGGCTGGCGGGCTGTCTGGCATGCCCCCCAGGCCCCGTAGGCATGCGTTGGGGACTCTGTTCGGGTGGGGGGGGTCCCTGCCGCAGGACTGTGGGGGCTGGAAGACTGGGACCCAAACAGGGTTCTCTAGAGACCGCCTTGTTCCTTAGGTGAAGAGTCCTCTGGGCGTTGTGAGTGATTGTGGCATCCAAAAGGGGTGGCTTTTCCTGAGTTCTGCTTTGTACGGGCCAAGAGGCGTGCGCAGGCAGACGCTGACATGAGCAGGTCACATCCTGGCACCGTCTGGGTGTGACTTGACTACACACGTGTGCACTGCTGCGACGCCTCAGCCCGCCCTGGGCTCACACTCTGCTAAGCAGAGAAGCAGCTACAGCAGTCCCCATTTCTCAGGGTGCACCTTTAGGGTGCATGGTGCTTGCCGACCTCAAGGCCATTTATTGGGTGTTTCATTACATCCAAAGGAAGGCAGGTAAACGCTTTGTCCAGGACTTTTTATCCTCTAGAGCTGGCAAAGTTAGTTCCTCGTTTAAAGAAAACCACTTCCTCCCCAATAGTTCCTAAGGTTTGGGAGGAAGGCCTGTGCCCAGGGCCGGGGGCAGGTCTCGGTTACGCCGAGGGGAGGCTCAGTCCTTGGTGCTCGTGGGTTTATTCCTGTAGGGAGACGTACGTTGGTCACATCGCCAGGGGTGGGGTGGGAGTGGGGGTGACATTTTCTAGTCTGTTCCGACAGGATTGATCTGTGCAGGACTCCTGCAGTGTATTGAAATTGGAACGTGGTCCGTTCTCTAATGGGAATAATGACCCAGAGACTCTGATTTAGGGAATTAAGGGGCGGGGTCATCAAACACAGGTTAGTTTTACTAAATTCTAAACCAAGTAGTCTTTAAGGCAGAACATTTTCATTTTGTTTGTATGGAAAATTTGCTGTTTCTGTAATTGATGAGACGGTTCTTGTTCCTGAGAGGATAAACGGGAAGCCAAGGGCGGACTTGGCTGCCTGCAGGGGTGCTCCCGGGTCTCCCCATTTCTTTGTGTCTCCTGAGGAAGGCTTGGCAGAAAAACAGTTTTTAAATCTCATTCCTGATTTTCTGATTTTTCTGGTTCTGGATTTCTTCTGGGCAAAGATTGTTGGCACGTTTGCCAAGTGTGCTGGTGACGCGAGTTGTACACAAGAAAAGACACCAGCCACGAACCTTCAGTTATTTTGGATTCTTAAGATGGGCCATAAGCCATGCTCCACACGGACCCTGAACCAGGGGAGCACGGCAGTCCCCAGGGGACTGTTGGGGAGCCCAGGCGGGAGGGCTTGGGAGTTTGTGGAGGGGCCCTGGGTTGCCCACTTGAGTAGCAGGACCTGCAGGGGAACACGTGGGAAACCATCACCCTAGAAGCTCACTGTGCTTCATTGTCATGCAGATTAAAACCCACTTCTTGTAAGTAAAACTGTTTTTAAGTTGAGCTAAAACAGTCAGGGTTCATGGTGAGCTAAGCACGGACTGGCGAGGTGGTGGGGGCTCATGGGTGGCGGCACTGACCTCTCTGTTCTTTCAGGGCTGGTACATCGTGACCTACGCCTTGGGGATCTACCACCTGAATCTGTTCATTGCTTTCCTTTCTCCAAAAGTGGATCCTTCCCTGATGGAAGATTCAGGTAGAGGAGAGGCTGTCCACACTGCCCTGTGTGTTTGGAGAGGGTGGGATTTTTGTATACTTGGCAGGGTTGTTCCATTTTTTTCTAGCAGCATTGGAAATCCAAACTTCTGAGATTGTTTTCTAGGCATTTAAAATGGTCTTGTCACATTTGGTGATCAGGATAGCCTGGTGTTTTTAAGCCATAAATCAAGTTGTGTCCCAGGCACTTCACACCCTCCTTCCAGCTGTGTGACATGGGCTTCTGCTCTGTTGTCACCATTTTGTGGATGAGGAAACCAAGGCACAGGGAGGTCAAGACATTTGTCTTGGGTCCCATGGGTGAGGATACCGGGGCACAAGGAGGTTGTGCCGTTTGTCCTGGGCCCCAAGGCAGACGCGTGCTAGGTGGACTGGCAGTTTGAACCCAGGCAGCCTGAGCTCAGAGCCAGGCCAGGCCCTCCTTCCTGCAGAGGCGGCAGCTCTGGGTGGCAGCTGGGCTCATCTCAAAGGCCCCTTTGCCACACACCCAAGGTCTTTGTGGGCACCTCCCTGTGGCTGCCTCACTGGGGACTCATGGAGTAGGGGGCCGTGGCTTTCACTCATCTGGGGGAGCTCAAGGCCACACCTGCCCAGGAGGCCCAGGTTTCTGGGGTCTGAGGAAGACGGTTGAGTTGCTCCTTCCGGGCACTCCTGGGCAGACACACGCGCCCTGCTGAGAGACTTGCCTTGGTCAGAGGAGAAGCCCATTTTCTGAGTGCTTGGTGTCCTCTCAAGACTGTTTTCAAACGGTATGAGCAGAAGGCTGTGATTTTCTCTATAGAAGAACATTTGAAAAAACGATGAAAGAAAACAGTGATTCCCTCTCACTTAACATTGACGGCTGGGGTGGGGACTAGGAATAACTAGGAGCCCATATTCTGTTGGCTTCAGTTTCTTTACCTGTAGGTGAGAGACGCCCCTGTCTCAGGTGGGGTGAGGGTTGGAGGAGCTTCACCCACAAGGCCCGCAGCAGCTGTGGGTGCTGATTCTCCAGTGTCCTCGTGAACAACCCACGGCCCTGCCGCGAGCTCAGCCACTGTGTTTTGTCAGGATTGACCAGCCTTTGCTTCCTTCCTGTACCTTCACGTAGCATGTGGATGTGTTCCGGAAAAGCTGTGTGCAATTGGGTTTTCTTAGGTGATCACTTAAAAGACTTAAAAGTCCTTTTTTAAAAGAGATTTTGTTGTGAATCTTCTTAAAGCAACACATTGATTGTAAATTATCATGTTAAATCTGTATTTCCGTATATTAAGTCTGCTATTTCAAAAGATTTTAGGAAAAAAAAAGCAAAAACAAAAACAAAATGACAAAGTGTCAGATGCTTTGGCTCAGGTTGGTTGGTATTCTGCCTTTCAGATGACGGCCCCTCGCTACCAACCAGGCAGAATGAGGAATTCCGCCCCTTCATCCGAAGGCTTCCAGAATTTAAATTTTGGTGAGTTAATTCTTTCTTAAAGGTATTTGAGAAAGACATTTGTGCCCAAGTGTGGCTGAAAAGACGGAGAACAGACTAGTTTCTGTTCTAGTCACCAGCAGTGTAGAACTCTTACAGAAACGAGTGCTGTGTTGTGTTTGCTTTTTTAACCTTCATCATCCAGAGTCAGAGGCTGTGTGGGCTGGGCCTCTGCAGGGGGGTTCAGGGCTCGGTTAAAAAGGCCGCTGTCTTCTGGTGCCTCTCAGCCCCAAGTTAACACTCTTGAGGTTCCTGCAGAGAGCCTGGTTCCTGGAGGGTCCCAGGTGCCTTCCTGACTCCACTCGCCCTCTGCAGGGGCTCTGGGGCTCCCCCTTTCTCCCCCTCTCTGCACACTGGCTGCCCTGTCTGATTACTATGCACAGCGCTCCAGCCCATCAGCCAGCGGAGAGGGGCCAGCTTTCCCCCTGCTCCATTCTTGAGCGAGGCTGACAGGTGGTCAAAAGACGAGCAGGCCTGTTGGCAGCGGGACTGATGCCTGCGAGGAACACAGGCCCATGACCTTGTCCGTGTCCTCAGTCCCTGGTGCCTAGCAGGAGCCTATACTCTGTCAATCCGTGAACCTGGTGGAGGGAGTTGAGCTCTGCTGGGTACTGCCATTTCTCGGCTTTGCAGCCAGCACTGTGGGGGAGGGACGTGGTAGGTGCCTGGTAAATCTCCACAGAAACACGGCAGGGGTTTGGGATGGTGTGGGGAGGCTGGCCTTCAACCCCCAGCGCAGGATGGGGTGTGGCGTGGGAGGGAGCCGTGGCCGGCAGGCAGCTCTGTCCTGGCCATCCACCTGTGAGTGGGTGACAGTTGCGGGTTCAGCATTTCTTCAGAGTCAGGGGTCTTAGGGCCTGAGCCTTTCCTGGATGTATCAGGCTTTATAACTTTGTAGTTTTAAGAAGAAACTTTAGCATTCAGTGAACTAAAGATAATGACATGTGTGACTGAAGATGACACATCTTACACAGGGGATGTCTAAGCCAATGGACTGACTGCCTGTCTGGGATGCTCATTTTCGTGGGAACCAGGCCACGGCTCCGGGAGCCTCCAGCTGGGCAGGGGTGGAGGTGGGTGGGCCCTGGGCTGCACTGACCTCCTCCCCTTGCCCCCAGGCACGCGGCCACCAAGGGCATCCTGGTGGCCATGGTCTGCACGTTCTTCGAGGCTTTCAATGTCCCGGTGTTCTGGCCAATCCTGGTGATGTACTTCATCATGCTTTTCTGTATCACGATGAAGAGGCAAATTAAGGTAAAGACCAAGACAGTGCCGAGTAGAGAGGCAGACGCTACTTCCTGTTCCCCGAGTGTGCTCAGGAGGGCCGGTGCTGGCGCCACGGTGTGAGGGTTTAGGACGCGGGGCGAGGCCAGGATCTGTGTGGTGGGAGCACACGGCAGAGTGGTCGGGGTGGGTCCCTGACGGTGTGCCCCACACCTGTGCCAGGGCGAACCACAGATGGGAAGACGTGGCCCATTTCCCGTGACACCATGCTTGGGTCAGGGTGACAGGCACTTGTTAACCCCGTTTTGGTAGCTGGGGAGGCAAGCCCCTCACATACATGGGTGTGTCCTGGGGTCTCTTCCTTTGGCACATGCCTCTGCTGGTTCTTCGTGAAGCTCAGCTCGCTGTTAGGCTGACTGATGGCACGAACACCTTCTGCCACAGTTGGCCCCGTGCATGGGGCTGCAGCTGGAAGCCACGGGGCAGCCGGGCCTTCCTGGGCCATCTGGCCCCTCCTCCCTGTGCCCAGGTCCAGGGCTGTCCCCCACTCTGTGCCACCACCCCACTAGCCCTGTTCAGCCCTTCCTCTGTGGGAAGGGCACGGAACAGCGGCCCAGAGCTCCTGGGTTTAAGCAAACTGTTGGGCCTGGCCAGTTGGGCCATACAAGGATGTTACTGTACTGAAAACGGGGAGACAAGCACATATTGGAGTTCTAATTTCAGTTGCCTGTTACTTCGACAAGTGTCAGCTGTGCGGATTGTAGGGAAGTGTGGCTCATCAGGAAGCGATGGAAATAACTCAGGCTTGTGTGTTTGTCTCCCCAGCACATGATAAAATACCGTTATATCCCCTTCACACATGGAAAAAGGAAATACAAAGGCAAGGAGGACGTGGGGAAGACGTTTGCTAGCTAGACGCTGGACTGAATCCATCAGATGTGTTGGAGAACGGTCTTGAGCCATTGTAACAATGCCTTTCTTCTTCATAAAGTAGTTGATTACCAGGGAGTCGAATTTTCTTTTTAAAAAGGAGCTTCAATTATTTGTAACTAAAACATCAGGTTCTTGAAGAAACTGGCATTTAAACCAAATTGCATTTTTATTTTTCAGTGATGTTCAAATGTTGGAAACTAATGGAATCCTAGTAAAGCAGAGGCAGGAGAGGGCACATCTGGGGGCTGCCTGGAGGGGGTGGGTGGCTGGCTGGCTCTCCAGGGAGGACAGGACGAGCTGGGGCACAGAGCTGGGCTGCGTCCCCGAAAATGCCTGCTGGCCGTATAGCAAATCAGGAGGGATGGCGCTGACCTAGTTCCACCTGTGGAAACCTGGCATGTGAAAGCTAAGGGACTGCCTGTGGGGTTCTAATGCCAGTTTCCGGGTCTCATCTCACTGGAGATGTGCGAGGTTGGTCTCTGTTGTAACGACTCAAAACTTTGTTCTTAGCTACTACCGTGATTGCTTCTGAGGGCCTGGAATTATAAATATATATTATATTTTAATTGTTTGAGATTATTTTGACACATTTGATACATAATTTGTTTTGTTTTTGATTAATTTAAAATTGTTTTCACACATTCCCTTTAAGGAAACAACAAAACCAATTTTATGGGTTTTAACACACAGCTCTTCATTTTCTATGGGGGGAAATAGAACTCTGACCTGCATGTCAACTTTTTTGATGTGATAAAAACAAATACTCTAAACACTATGAAATGACTTTTTAATTCCAACTTTATTAAAGGCAGTGCCCCCTTTCTCATTAATCTTCGTCAACACTACAGCTTGTTGCTTGAAAGAAACCCCCCTGGGAAGGGTGTTCAGGCCCCGGTAAGGCAAGCCAGGTTTGCTGGCAGAAACAGAACTGGTGGAAAACACAAGTCTCTTGGGGTGCCCAGGCACTGGGGTGCAGGTTTGCCCTTTTCCTCCGGGTCTGTGGCTGGTTCAGCTCTCGTCGCCCACGCTGCTTCCCACCAGCCTGGCTACTTTAGACACTGAACATGGTCACTAGTGTCTGGATTTAGTTTTGATGTTTTTTGTATTATTTGAAATGCGAGGCTCCTCCACCTGGGAAGCACTTGGGACCCACATTCTAAGCCCATCTGCTTCTGTGACGGCACAGCTGTCAGCCTCCTCTTTGCACCGTTGCCCGAGCCGTGCGCAGCCCTGAGGGGACAGGAACCTGTGCCCTTGGTCAAGCCCGAGCGTGAGCTCGACACCTTGCTGTCGCAGGCTGAGCAGTGCCATGTGGCACCCCTGACCTGACACTGCCTTGGCTCTGCTTCTGGGAACTGGGGTAGATGCTGCCCGAGGCGGACACCACGTGGAGGCCTTGGGGGAGGTCCACTGCTCAGTCTGGTTCACAGGACGTGGCGTCCCACCCTTATCGGAGGAATATGGGATGCAGTATTCCTACAGAGTCAGACGCCAAGGAGCAGTCTGCAGGTCTTTGCCAGAAGCCCGTGCTGCTGGCTGGACCTCCAGGCCCTGCAATTCCAGCGGGGAACATTCCAGACTGCCTGAGGGACAAGGGTGCTTTTCTGCTGTCCACCTCTATAAAATCCTTTCAGGTCATCCTTACAGTCTTGATATACCAGCACTTCTGTGGGATTATTTTCCTGTGGAGGCCTACAGCTATGTCCTGTCTCTGGCACAAGTTATAGTTTTTAATACCTGAAAAGAAAAGATCCAAAGGTGGCCAGTGAGGAGGCTGCGCCCAGGAGCGGGCTGGGAAGGGCGGGGGCAGCGTCCTGCAGGCTGCTGTCGGTCAGGCACTCGGCACAAATCCTCCCTCCCTGGAGCGGCTGGTCCAGCCTGGGCGGGGCACAGGGCTGCATCCCTCCTGCCAGTGGGTCCCACAGGCTCATGGCGGCTCCTTTTTATTTAGGGGACACCCCTGGTGGGTGGGTTAAAAGTCACATGCCCAGTACTTGACAGAGACAGACTCAGATCCTTGAGTCTTTCTCCTGCGCAGGTGTGGTCTTAGCATGGCATCCTGCCAGCAGACCCCTGGCCCCCTGGCCTGGCGCTGGGGGCTGCAGCTGCCGTGCCCTGCCGTTCCTGGGGGTGTGTTGGTTTGAAGGAGGCTCGGTGTCCTCAGACAGGGGCTGGTGGGCACCGTCCACACCCACACGAAGTAGGTCACTGTGTCGCCAATTCAATACTGTTCAGCCAAAGCCTGCGATCACAGCTGTTTTCTCAAAAATCAAATTTTTGTTCTGACCTACTTCTGGAATTCTCAATAGTTTAGTATAGTATAGTTTGGGGAAAGGACCCACAATGCGTGAATTTCCCAAAGAGTTAAGCGTCTTGAAATTGTTATCGGGGTGGGGGGGCTCTTCAGTGCCCCCTCGGCCTGTCACAGGCGTGGCTGGGTCTTCTGAGTGCTGCACCTGCCTGAAACCTGCCCTGAGGACCGTGGGTCTGTGGCAGCACCAGGTTTAGCCTTTTCCTGTACCTGAGCTGCTAGTAGAGCATCCCACATAGCAAAATACATGAAAGTGGAAAACGCTTTAACTTCTGTGCAAGCTGATTTTGAGAACGCCTCCCCTGGCTGGCGTTGCCAGGGCATCCTGGGCGCCCGCCTGCTCTCCAGGTCTCGGCCTGGGCTCGACGGGACTAGCGGTAGTGCCGCAGGTAGACCAGCTTCTGGGGCAGAAACTTCTCCCTGCAGAGGGGACATTCCGCCTGCAGGAGAGAGGAAGGGTCACGCTGGGGGGCAGGCCCCAGCATCTGATGGACCCAGCCCTCGGAGGGGGCCCAGCGAAGTTGGGGGCTGCTCTGTGTGGTCACCCCGAGTGGGAAGCATGTCCCTTCCCCTCTCAGCCCGAGGCTGAGGGCTGCCCACTCACACCCCCACCAAGCAGGGCCCAGACACATCCCTCTCCTTCCCCTTGAGACAGAGAACAGAAACCTGGGACCTGTGGGTGCAGGCGCTGACCCAGGTGGGCTGGTTGGGGAGGGCCCTGGAGGCCCTGGGTGTCCCTGTCTGGCCTCTCACTGCCCACAGCACAGCCCTCCTCCTCCGGCGTGGCAAGGTGGGCACCTCGGGAAGGGCCTCGGCCACCAGGGCCCTCAGCTTGCAGAGGCGCAGCCTCCCTGTGGCCTGACCCCACCGCTGCCCAGCCCGGCTCCACCTGCCTGCCCGTGACACTGGAGGCGGCATGTGGAAACCTGGGCCTCACGTGTTGTCAGCAGGCCCCGAGGTGGCAGCCAGTGCCTTCCTAATCTTTTTCTAAGCAGATGCGCAGCGATACCTTATGGGAAGAAAATGAGGTTTATTCCATGTCTTCCAGGGCTGCTGCTAATAAAGTTATGTCAAGAAAACTCACATGTATGGTGAGCTGTCCTGCGTAGCGGGGTCTCTCAATTCCTGCTGAACAGTGGCAGCGCCGGGGGCTCCCTTGGGTGTCCCTGAGGCACGCACCATGTCCTTGGACCGTCCCACCCAGCCCACATGCCCACCCCTTCGCACAGTGCCCTGACTGACTCGGGGCTGGGACATGGGGCCGCATGCCCTGCCTGGCTGTTCCAACTGGGCCACGTTGAGGCAGCACATGGCTCCGATGCAGTCCCCATGCAGCCAGGAGGGGACCGGGGAGGACCAGCCTGTCGTGTCGGCAGGTGAGCTAGCCACACTGCAGGCCATGACGTCAGGCTGCCATGAGCCTCCAACACAGCGTCTGAGCTGTTTTGGACAGAGTTGCCTTGGGCAAAGGCTTTTAAGAAACCGATGTCTTCAGATAAAATAGCTGCTGCTAGGAGATAGCCGGCAGCCCCCAGTGCCCTGGTCACCTGCCCTTTTGGGTTCCGGCAAAGCTGTGTTAGCACTCAGGCCCCCCGGCCACGCCGAGGACACCAGGGCTCGGCCCGTGGCTGGAGCATACCCTCTCCGAGGGGCTGCTGTTCAGGTGGTGTGGGAGCTCACAGCCCCCAGCCCCACAGAGGCGCTGATGCATCTTTGAGAGTCAGGAAGTGACAGGGTGTTGGCACAACCCCCACGGCTTGCCACATGGAGCAGAGGGCAACGTCCAGCCGAGGCCGGCGGCTGCAAGGCCCGGGAAGAGCCGGGCACATTGCAGGCTTGGGGCTGTGCCAGGGCTTCTCCACCTTGGAGCAGAGGGTCTGGGCTCAAGCCACACGCCGAGCTGGCTCTGGGTCTCCTCTGAACACTTGGGGGTGGCTGAGGCTGCGGGGGAGCATGAGGGGTGGAAAGCAAGCGCACCTGTGGTGGCTCCAGCAGGTCCCAACACAGCCTTGGCATGTGTGATTTCAGAGCTTCAGCTCATGGCCCCCTGGCCAATTTACCTGGGGGCTTTGAAGACCCCCCGCCCCAACTCAGGACAGTTGCAGAGCTGACGCCCTGACCCCCCTGCCCTGTGCGAGGCCTGCACTCCAGCCTGCCACCCCTACCTTGGTGTTGCACCACTCAGTGACACACTCCCAGCAGAACAGGTGACCGCAGGGTGTGGCTGTCGTGTGCCGGCGCTCCTCCAGACACAGCGTGCAGCGGGAGGTTCTAGAAACGGCTCTCTCCTCCAGAGAGTTCCTAGGTGGGGGGCAGGGGGGTAACAGGACAGAATGGCAGTGAGGGAGCTGTTCTGAGGCTTTGCGGCACCTGGCTCGGGAGCCTGGCTATTAATGCTGACCACCATCCACTCCCCAGCAGGGGCTCACCTGCGGTGGGACAGGTTGCGATGCAGCTTCCACTCCTTCTTTGCCCGCCGCCTCTGCGTGAAGCTGTACACCTGGACCCCGATGGACAGTGCCAGGTGCAGCAAGGAGACGGCTCCCAGCAGCTTGTAGCTCGCCTGCACCCTGAGGTCCTCTCCGGGCAGGCGGCGCACATGGAGCTGCAAGAGGTAGAGGGCAGGGTCAGGAACCCGCAGGGGCCTGGCCTCGGCATCCTGCGACCCCAGCAGGCACTGGGCGGCGTCTCAGGCCAGGCCTCCTCCTGGGCATGTTCTGGTGGGTGAGGAAAGCGCACAGGCTGCCCACCTGGCTGGCTGTGGGCGGCTGACTGGTGGCCCACATGTGCTCACCCAGAACCTCAGAATGTGCCACAGCTGGAAATGGGGTCTTTGCAGGTGAGGAAAGGGAGGCCAGGGGCAGGGTGGGCCTGAGGCCCAGTAAGAGGCAGGGGAGAGGACAGACACACAGACACAGCAGTCGCGGGAGGGCAAGAACGCCAGGACAGCCGGAGCCACTGGATGCTGGGAGAGGCAGGGAAGGACCTGCCCCACGGCATTCCGAGGGTGCGTGGCGCCGCCCACACTGGGGCTCCAGGTTCTGCCTCTAGGGCTGTCGGCCTGAGCTGGGGAGCTCATGCTAACCCTGTGAGAACGGGGCAGGGAGGGGACAGCCAGGTGGGTGTAGGGTTCAGGGGTACAAGGACAGCCTGCAGGGGAAGCTGGGAAAAGAGGGGGGCAAGAGGCTTTCCTGGAGACCAGGAGAGAGCCTGGGGACAGAGCGGGGCTGTGTAGGGCTCTTTATTGCCCCTGGGGAATCAGAGTCAGGGTGGAGAGGATGGAGAGAGGCTTGGGGAGTGTGGGCAGAGGCTGGCAGGGCTGGCGGTGCCCAGCCCTCCTGGAGCGAGGAGGTCCCTTGGTGGCACCTCGCAGGGCTGCGGAGGCCTCCAGGGTGGGGCTCAAGCCTGGGTAACCCCGGGGGGCAGTGGGCATGCTCGGGGCGGTCTGGAGGCTGGCCGAGGTCCTGCAGCAGGGAGCAGAGCACCCGCTCCACTGCCTGGGTCTGGGGAACCCGACCTCCTGGAGCGTTCAGCTAAACGCATACCAACAAAACGCACGTCCCTGCAAGGAGAGGGTTGTGGTTCTGGCCCTGAGGTGGGACATGACCCCAGGCAGGTGGACCAAAGTCAAGTGCTGGGGTCACCAGGGGGCCAGGCACTTGCTGGGGCTCGAGATGTGCCCCCCACGGACACAGTATGACCTCTGAAGACGTGATGAATGAGGGGATGCCAAGCTGCAGCCGGGGGGCTTAAACTGAATGACTGTGCTCCCCAATGCGGAGGAAATGTGGAAAGAGAAGACTGAGGGGGACAGACGGGGAGAGAGACAGCCGTGGCATGGAGGTGGAGGCTGAGCTGTGCCCACAGGAAGCTGCCACCAGAGCCCGGCAGACCCCAGAGGGCCAGGGAGCGTGGCTGCCACCGGGCCTTGGACACATGAGGTGAGGAACCCTGGGGCCCGCCACCCCGGGACTTACGTAGGAGATGCCTGTGAGCCTCTTGGCCAGGTGGTAGAAGGCACCGTGGATGTAGAACCAGGCGACGTGTAGCCGCCAGAGGCAGGCGAGGCCCTGCCTTAAGACGAGCAGTGCCCGCAGGAGCACCCTCTTCTGCGGCTCAGCCAGGGGGGCCACCTGGTGCCGCAGCCAGCACCGCACCCGGGACCTGCCCCGCCCGCCTGGGCCTCCCTGCGGGGGCCTGTCCCCCTCGGCCTGCAGCTCGTGCTCCAGCAGCAGCAGGGCCTTGTCCAGCAGGTAGGGGAGGGCCGAGTGCAGGGCCACCAGCACAGCGCGGCGCGGCCACGAGGGCACACATCTCCACGACGGGTCCACCTGGACGATGTTGACGTACTCCTCTCCGAGGGTCTGACAGCCTGCGGGGGACACCACGGAGCGAGCGATGGGGGGGGAGTCCCTAAGACTGGGGCACCGTGGGTGTGAGATGTGAGGGGGCCACTGCTCTCCGTGCCCCACCCACAGCACTGACCCATCCCTCCCGCCCGCTGGGACCTGCGCCCCCTCTCGGCTACCACGCTTCCCACTCCCTGCTGGGCGGCTGCCCCCTTCCAGCCATAAGCCCATTCCTTTCCTCTTTTTTGCAGGAGGATGCCCCCGGGGGGTGCCTGCCTCATGCACCCCAAGCCTCCTGCCCAGCCCATGAGTCCTGGGGGTCAGGCCCTGTCCCCTCCTGTCCCCCCCCCAGGCTGTGGCCAAGGACACCCCACCTCAGGGCTCTCCCTGGCTCTGCTCATCTGGACACGGCCACCGGGGCTCGGCGTGCACTCTCAGGATGCGTCACCCCTAGGACGCTGCAGCCTAGCCCCCGACTGCTTAGACCGTTCACCCCGCCCCCCACCAGGAGGCTAGGGAGCGCCCCACTGACAGGACCCGTGGGTGGGCCTAGGGTGTGGGGCAGGGCAAGGGGTCCAGTAGCTGCCAGCGAGTCCCGGAGAATGCCAACGTGGGGCCTGCCGTGTCCCCCACTTGCTCCCCCTCTGCAGGACACACGCCCCTCCCACAGCTCCCACCACACCTGGCCAGCGCACCCCACTGAGCTCAATGCCAGGCCTCACCTGGGCCCCAAGGCAACACCAGAACCTGGTTCCAGGGGCACAACAGGGTGACAGGAGAGACATGACGGGGCCTCCCTGTGGCCGAGGGTCTCCCCTCCCACTCCTGCCCTGCCCAGGGTACCCCACTTCCCCGAGGCTCTGGACGCTGGAAGTGGCTCCAGGAGTTTCTCACTCTGCCCCAGCCACCATCTCCTGGGCCTGGGGACACTTTGGGACCATCAACCCCAAGGTTCTGCCCCAGCCGGTACCTGTAAGTGTGGTGAGGCCAAAGTACGCCAAGTCCGACAGCAGCTCGACCTCCTTCCTCCACTCCAGCCATTTCTTTGCACCTGACGGGGGAAATGGATGGAAAGCTTACTGGGGGTGGTTGCCAGGTCCAGGGGCAGCAGCCCTCTGCCATGCTCCGCGTCTGCTCTTCCCTGCCTCCGGCCCCCTGCACTGCACATGCTGTTGGCTTGCCTCCACCTGCTTTGGCCTCACCCCTGAGAGTCCCCCAAGGGCCCCCACTTGCAACCATCACCCCCCAGAATCTGTCCAATGATGCTGGGGAGCCTAGAAGGCCACATGGGGCAGGCCAGCGGCGCCTAAAAGTGCAGGCTCCACCTGATTTGGTGTGAGCCCCCCACCCCTTCCTAGCTTCGTGACTTTAGGCGAGGGACAGGATTTCTCCAGAATCTCAACGTCTCCACCTGTAAGGAGGGGACAATGACAGCTCCCACCATGTCGGGTGTTTTGAAGATTCAACAAGTTAATATTTGTTAAGTCCCCAAAACAGCGTCTGGCACAAATTAAGAGCCAAGGATAAAGTCAAATCATTTTTAAAACCTGTTCGGATCATGTCTGATGGCCACCAGTCTGGCCCAGCCTGGTTTCAGCCACCAAACGGGAGCCGGCCTCTTGCCTGAAGTGTGCCCCAAAGTCTTCTGCCCCCAGCGCTGCCTCTGCTGAGAGAACACCCCCGTGGGCTCCAGCCCTGGGACCCCCCTGAGAACTGCGTCTTCCCCAGAAACGGCCGCACTCGCCTTTTAACGTGTGCCCTCCCCCGACCCCAGTACTCGGTGGGCAAAGCTTCTTCATTCAGCTCATCCCGGGAGGTGCGCAGGGCCGGCAGGGCTGGGCATAGGCGACAGGGGAGCAGGGCGTGTGGCCTCGGTTCCCGGCCTATGAACGAGCTCGCGGGCTGAGCGGGGGCGGCACGGGGGCCAGGCCGAGCCCTTCGCCGCCGCCCCGCTGGGCTCCCGCGAAAAGACGGCGGCGGTCAGTCCACGCCCTGCCCCGCGGCACCCCAGGCGCTGCCGCGCCCCCGGAGGTGGGGGCGACAGGCGGCCGCGGCGACACCCTCCCCGCGGCCCCGGCTCCGCGCCCCTCACCCGCCAGGCCGTGCAGGGCGCTGCCGGCGGCGCTGCGCAGACCCCCGCGGTAGTAGTCGTCCTTCTGCGCGGCGCGGATCACCTCCGGGGGGCTGGCGGCGGCAGGAGCCATGGCGCAAGGGTCGCGCGGGGCTCCGCGGGCGCGCGGACTTTGTGCGTCACGGTGAGGGCGGGGGCGGAGCCGGGGTGAGGCCGGGGACGGGGAAGGGGCGGGGAAGGGGCGGGGCGATGATAGGAAGGGGCGGGGGCGGGGTCCTTGCCCGAGTCCGCTCGTTGGCTGCGTTTTAACCACGCAGTGAGCCTGGTCCCACATTGCGGGTGGGGAAACCGAGGCCCTGAGCTGTCTGGCCCCTCGCGCAGCATCCCGCGGCCGGCACCGGGGAGCCAGCAGCCTGGCCAATGGTTGGTCCCACCCACTGCGTTTTTCCAAGCTGCAGGGTGCCGGGTTGCCTGTGCCGTGTCCCCTCGGTGGGCATCGATGGCGGTTGGGGTCACAGTCCCCAGGTCCCGCAGCCCCCGGGGCCCGTCAGGGCCCTGGAGGAGACCGACCTCCCTCGAAGAGATGGGAGACCGCAATACAAGGCCGGCTGGGCGTTACAAGGCCCTCCCAGGGTGCCGCAGGGTGGCCTCCCGCTGGCCACCCGGAGCAGAGGCCGGGGCGGGCAAAGGCCCGGGACAAGAAAGGGTGCGCGATGGGCGAGCGGCCGGGGGGCCTCTGGCTGGTGGGAGCCGGGAGCACCGGGGGCCACTGGGATGTCCAGGGCGGCGGATCACAGATGGGGCAAGCCGCAGGGGGGAGGGCACGGGAGGACGTGTGTGCGACTTCCAGATCCTGAAAGCTGACGTGGCTGCGTGGCGGTGAGCGGAGCCCGGGGTCAGGCCCTGGGACTGCATTGCCTTGGACGCGCTGCTCCCGGCTCAGAGCTGCCGGCTGCCGGGGTTGGAACCCAGCGCCCCACTTAGCGGTGAGCTGAGGGTCGTGGTCTGAACCTCGTGGCATGAGAACAGGGTCACTGTGGGGTTTTGAGGATTCGGTGAGATGGCACAAGGCAGCCTGCTGGGACCGGGGTCCCTGTTGTAAGTGGCGTTGGCCCTGCCGCTGACAAGACCCCGAGGCCGTCACCCGCACCCCCATCTGCGCTCGCTAGCTGGGCACACGGCCTCCTCGCGATCCACCACATCCAAGAACCCCCTCCCGCCATGGTCTGGGCAGCCGCCTCCGCTGGAATGCTCTCCCCCAGATATTCTGTGGCTCCCTCCCTCCCTTTATTCCCATCTCTGGAAGACAGAAGCTTCCAGAAGGCAGGGTCTTTGTTTTGTGCCTTCCTGCATCCCTAGAAGTTCTTGGCGCTTTGTAGACGTTGAATAAATATTTGCTGTACGATGAGTGGCTCTCTGGCCCGAATGTCCCCTCCCGGGGGCCTTTCTCCAGCCGCTGTGACCTAAAGAGCAGCCCCCACCCCTGCCTGTTCTTCAGAGCCCTCACCCCTCCCTGGGGTCCTTATTTACTTTTGTCCACACAGTGTCGGCCCTGTGAAGGCTGGCCTCATCCACCACCTGCCCCGGAGCCAAGGATGGTGCCCGGTACTTGCCAGGAGCTCGGCAATGCTTGGCGAGGGAAAGATAGGGTCACGGGGGCCCCCTGAGGGGTTGGGGGACGCAAGTGAGGGCCCCACTGATAATAGAAGGCAGGAGGAGAGCTGAGGGCCCGCATTGCCTGACCCTTCCCCCAAGGGAGAGTAGGGGGTGTGGCTGCCAGGAGGGTGCAGGGGCCCCCATGCCACTAGCCCACTTGCCCCCCCCCACATCTCTGTGCCAGGTGCTGGCAGGTGGGGGTGCCTGTCTTCCCCAGGTGCAGCTTGTGTCCGCTGAGACGCTCCCCTCCAGGCACAAACACATGAGCCAGGTGGTGAGGAGGGGGAGGTGGGGGTGTGTGTCCCAACCCCGTGACCCTGAGGGACACAGTGGGGGCTGGGGTGGAGTGGGGGGTGGGGCACACGCAAGATGCCAGTGTTAAAGGGTGATTTTCCAAAAATGATTAAAAAGAGATAAAATGATGTGTGTTGGAGATTTTATCAAACTCATTCTTCACGAGGGAGGCGGAATATGCCCCAGCCGGCTCAGAGGAGCCCGGCCAGAGCCACTGGAGCAGGGACATTTCCCTGACAGGCAAGTGGAGGCAGAGCTGGCACCTCCCTCGAGGTGGGGAAGCCAGGGGGCCTGTACCGAGGAAGCAGCGGCGCGCTATCGGGCCAGACCGCTTTCCCGTCGCCGTCAGGGGGCTGCAGCCTGCAGCGCCTGAGGAAGCAGAGCCTGGGGGCACAGGTTGTGCTGGGGGCATGGGGTTCCTGATGCCCCCAGGGCCACCGTGAGTCTGCAAGCAGCCCATCCTCCCAGAGGGGCCCGGGGCACTTCCGCTGGCGGCGTCCCTTGCCCCTTCGGAGCCCTTGCCTGCTTTCCCTCCCAGCCCTGCACCTCCTGTGGGTTTGCAGAGGGTCCGAGCCCCCCGGAACACAGCCTCACCCTGGGGGCCATGGCCAGCCTTGGGGGCAGCTAGAGGAGGGCCTGCACCCCAGGGGGTGGTGACCCTGGAAGGCAGCTCAGAGGGGCTCAAAGAGTTTCTAGAACCCAGTGCCTGGGTGGGTAATGGGGGGTCGTAGGTCCCGGGAGGGTGCGTCTCACCCCTGCTGCCCAGACCCTCTGAGATCTCCCACTTCCTTTGCCCAGTGGGGTCTCTCATTTGCTGAAAACGTGCCGCGCCTCCCTGAGGGCCCCCAGGGTGCATCTGCTGGGGTCTTGGGCTCAGCTGGACCCAGGAGGTGGCCGGTGGGATGTGGGCCCAGCCAGGTTTCCCCCCTGGCAGTGGACGACACTTGTCCCTCCCTGAAGGGGGCAGGAGGCCCAGGGTCGGGCACGTGAGCCCCAGGTGACAGGGGTGGCCTCCCCACCCCAGGCTTGCCCCCCCGCCCTCCAGGGGCACCTGCCACCAGGCCCCAGGCCCCACAGTGGGCAGCTAGGACCCCTGTGGGATGGCCCGTGGGGCGGACGTGGCAACTGCGCGGCAGCCCCGAGGCCGGGACCTAGACCCGGTGACGCGGCCGTGGCGGTGGCTGCAGGTCTGGTGAGGGCACTGCCTCGGTTTCCTCGTGGGCCTGGTTTTGGGGTCCCAAGGTCCTTCCCGAGGAGGCCGGCAGGGGGCGCCCGCAGCCCATTTCTCTTCCCCTGGCTCCTCCCGGGAAACCCACTCGGCGGCCCAGAGTTTTCGGGGACCAGGGAGAGGGTCTCACCCCAAAGAGTGGACCCGCAGCCTCGGCCATCCAGGCGCCCAGCTCTGCCCAGCCCCGTGCATTCCGGGACCCCCTGCTGCCGCCGGGCTGGGGGCTGGGGGCTCCTGGGCACAACCTTGGCTGGACCCCCTGGCACCCCCACTCTAAGGGAAAGAGGTGTGGGAGCCCCTTGCTCACCCCGGGGTTAGAGAGGGGCCCAGCATGAGGCCAGAGGTCTGGGGAGCAGCCGCCACAGGCTGCGGGGGACGGGGGTGTGGGCAGTCCTGGGCAGACAGAGCAGAGGGGGTCCCAGGCCCTCTGGGGGAGCGGCTCCTGCCCTGGGGTGCGGTGGGCACCCTAATGGCCTGTGTGGCAGGGTGGCTGTGGTTCCACTCCCAGGGTGTGGACCAGCCGGCTGTCTCCCCTTCTCCTCAACCCAGAAGCAGGGGCTCAGGAAAGGCTCCACGAAGGGTGGCAGGACTGCTGGGGCACTGCTCGGGTTCACCCTTCAGTGGCATCCGGGAGGCAGCACCAAGGAGGCCCCCAACTGCTCCCACCCCAGCCCGGAGGGCAGACCTGGCCCTGAAGCCGAGCCCTGGGGTCTGGTGCTGGGCAGAGGGGTGTCCGGGGTGCAGTAGGGAGTGGGCATGGGTGGGTCCTGGGTGGGGTGCTGTGGGCAGGGATGGGTGCTGCAGTGGGGTGGGGGAAGGAGTTGCAGGGGTAGGAGGACATGGTGCGCATGAGAAGGAGGCACAGCAGGCGTGGGGTGGGGCTGGGGGCACAGGGGGGCCTTCTCCACTGACCCCCACGTGCTCTGCCCTGGCTCTGAGCCCAGCCTGGGCCATGGGGAGGCGCAGACCTTCCCACAAGCCGGGAGGGCACCGCCTGCATGGCCAAGACGAGGAAACCAGGCTCAGAGGCCACACTGGCCCAGGCAGATGCGGGGCTAGTGCCAGGTCAGGTGCCCTGTGCCTGTCCTGCCTGCCACTGGGGGCGGGTGCCGGGCAGCGTCATCTTGTCAAGGAGACATGAAGGGGCCCCACGTGCACGTGGCTCCTCCCAGGCTGAGCTGGGCCTGGTGAGGCCCAAGAAGAAGGAAATCCAGGAGGACTTCCTGGGGAAGGAGGCTTTGCTCTGGTGGAAGCAGAGGGGGCCACCCGTGGAAGAGCTGTTGCCAGAGCAAACACTGGGGCTCCATGGGGCCTTGGGTGTCTGGGGGCTGATGGGGCTGAGAGGGGGCTCCAGGCCGACCTCCCACGGGGCCGGGGTGGGGAGGGGTGCTAGGATCCTGAGGGGTGAGGTGCCCCAGAGAGGGAGCCCAGGCCTGTGGGCAGCAGGCCAGGCAGGGCCCGACGGGGACGACTGAGCGGCCGCACAGCCCACACGTCCCCTTGTCCCTGGGGCACGGACACCCTCTGAGGAGCGTGGCTTCCACACCAGGGGATGGTGGTGGCCCTGTCTTGGGGTGCTCATGAGTGGGGTGGGGGAGTGTGACAGGTCGTGGGGAGTCTGCACATGCCCATACCACTCACTTCTTGTTTTCGTCACACAGTGTCCTCTAGTAGGGAGTGGGGCTGGGGTCCAGGCCCTGCTACCTGAGTGACCAGGTGTGACCTCGGCTGGCACTTACCTTCCCTGCACCCCCTCTCCTCATCTGTCAAACAGGAGGACAGAGGTATCTGCCTCCCCGGGTCTGGGGAGAACCTGGGAGGCTGCGTATGGAGTCCGGCAAGTGGGGGATCCGGGGGGGGGGGGCCCGGACAGGTATGGGGCCTGAGGGGCACCCTCCTGGGCCAGCAAGAGGCTTGCTGTGGCCCTGTCCAGGTGGGCCTCCCCGCCCTCCCCAGGCCAGTGGACTTGGCCAGCATGTCAGCTGCACACTGGACACTGACCCACAGGTGTGATGGCCGGAACCGTGTTGCCCAAGACTGTCCACGGGGTGCAGGCCGATGGGCGATTTGATGAGGGTTCTGGCGTTTCCTCCCATCGTTTAAGCCGCCCGTTCGTGCTGTGTGATGTGTGGACTGAGGGGGCTCCCGGGGCCATGGGCAGGGTGCCAGGCCTCCCACCGCCTCCTGCCCCCACTCCTGGCGGGGCCTTTCCTGTGCCCTCCTGGGCTTGTGGGGAGGTCCGTGCCCGCTGGCTCCACGCACACCTCCCGCTCCTGACTCAGGCTCTTTCTGCGTGGGGATCTTCAGAGGCTCCCCAGTACCTGGAGGAAATGTTCTAGGGCTGCACCTGGTGCCGAGGCCCCCGTGCACGGTGTGGGCGCCCTGAGAAGCCGGGCCCTGAAGGAACCCCGGCTGAGTCTCTGGAGCCCGGGCTCCTCGGCTCTGGGAGCTCCTCCCGGCCTTCCTGCAGCCGGGCAGCACATGGGGACACAGCCACAGTGTGCCCGCCCCCAGGACTGTCCTCTTTGCCTGTTAAAATTCCATCTGACCGTGTGCCCGGCTTGGTGACACGTCCCCACCTGATGCGTGCCCCCACGTGAACGCGTTTGACATCCCGAGGCCGGTTTGTCTCCTTGAGAACGGGGGCCCTGAGGGGTGGGGCTTTCCAGAGTCTTGGAGGTGTCCTGGACCCAGGCAGGTCTCGAGAAGTGACCCTCACACCAATGGATGGAGGCGTCAGGGAGGCTGCCACCTCCGGGCCCCTGGGATCTCCTCCCAGCCCCACAGCTGGGCTGCCTGGGGTGACCCTGCGTTGGTCATCGTCTTGGGGCCGTGGGCCTGGGGATGGAGGTGCCCGTGGGGCGAAGTGTCTGGGCCTCTGGCCCTGTGTCCGTGTCACTCTGGAAGCCGGGTGGGCAGCTCAGGATGCCCTGACCGATGTGGCCTGGGGGCCGGCCAAGTCTGGGGAGGGCGATGGCCAAGGCAGCCACGTGGCTGGGGGGTTGGGGGACTCTGTGCCAGGCTCCTGTCTCCTCATCTGTTCAAATGGGGGCCCCTCCACTGCCCCCCTACCCCCTCTCCCTGCCTGGGAACCCCACTCCCGGCCCTCCCTGGGCCTGCCCCGGTGGGGAATGTGCTGGAACCAACTCTACGTCCTGCGCGAACTGCAGCCGCTGTGCAGCCACGCCAAGCATGAGGGCCCCGAAGACGTGTCACCCCCGCCACAGCTACTGCCCAACTTCTCGAAGAAGCTGTGCTTGCCCTCTGTGCCCTCTGCTCTCCTTGGACCCCGCCCCGGCCGGTCCAATCCTTGTTGGGGGACTCTGCAGCCCCCACACTGCTGGCACCTGTCCTGGGGTCTGGTGGCCACCCGTGCCTTCCCCAGCAGCGCTGCACGGGCCCTTGCTGCAGCCGCCCCCTCCATCTCCAGCCCCCCACTTCCTGCCAACACTCCAGTCTTGCAGCTTTAAACAGACGCCCCTGCAACCTCTTCCTGGGTGTCCAGAGGGGGCTTTGGAGCCCCGGCCCTGTCCGCACCTCCTGGAAACCAGCCACCCCCACTCCAGCCTCCTTCCCGGCCCTCCGGCTGCACCCCTGAGCCATCCACCCTCTGCCCAGCTGCTCGCACCCCACGGCTGCCCTCTGTGGACCCAGCGCTCCAGGCACAGAGTACACGTGACTCGGACCCTTCCCGCCCCGGGGCAGAGGGGCAGCCCGGCTCCCACTGCACCCCCACCCTCCAGGCCCTCCCACCCACTGCGCCCCATCACAGCCACCCCCGCGGTCTGGGGCAAGTTCCTGCAGGGCCCAGGGGCCGCCCTGTCTTACCCCGCCCAGCTCCCTGCCTAAATTCCTGGGATGCCGGAACTTCTTGGTGGCGGGGGGGCGGGGGGGGGGCCTCGCCCTGGCAGCACAGTGGGTGGCCCCTCTCGGGGGTCCCGCCCTGGACCCCTTCTGCCCGCTGTCCTCTCCTGGCCGCAGCTGGTCCCCGCTGGGTCTGTGGAGCTGGGCCCTTGACCTTCGCCCTTCCCCGCGGGCCGGGGCCTCGAGGGCGGCTCCTGTGAGCCCGTTGCTGGGCGGGATGGTGGGCGGACGTGCTGGCTCGGGGCTCGCCCCTCTCCCCAGCGTCAACCGGCACGGGGAGCCTCGGGGCATCACAGGGTCACATGGGGTCACACGGGGCACGTGGGATACCACGGGGTCTCACAGGGCCACTTGGGTTCACAAGGGATATCAGGGGTCGCATGGGGTCATGGGGGGTCACATGGGCTTACATGTGTCTCTTGGGGTGTCGCAAGTTCTCGTGGGGTCGCCTGGTCTCACAGACTCTTGGGCCCACACCGTCCCCTTCTGCCTGCTCTGGGGGGTGGGGCCTGCACCCCGTTCTGCAGAGAGGCCGGGCTTGCCCGTGCCCCCAGTGGACCCCTTGCCCAGCCACCACTCAGGGCTGCCCCAACCCTCCTCTCTGGTTCCCTCTGAGGGCGAGGACAGGCCTGGGGCTGCTGCCGCTTGGCCCTGAGGACGAGGACGTGGTGCCTCAGTGGCCACTTCCAAGGTCCTCACGCTGGCAGGAGGGATGGGTTTGGACTTGTCTCCAGCCCAGTGGGACCCCCTGGCTTCTCCGCAGCCCTCCCCCAATGCCCCCCCCCAACTGCCCGCTTCCCCCCACCAGCCTTTGAAGCCGGGTCAGGGGTCTTCTGAGTGTGGAAGCTGGGCGGGACCCCAAGCCAGCCCTGCTGTCCGGAGCCCCTCTCCACCCATCTCCCCACTGGCCACAGCTGCAGGTGGCCGGGGACCCAAGACGCAAGCCGCCCCCTCCGGGTCCCTGGCCACTGGTCAGGGCTCAGCATGACCTGGGTGGAAGGAGCAGGGGTGAGGGGTGAGCCCCCACTCACACCTCCTGCCCTGGGGACCTTGGGAGATGAACACCAAAGGCCCTGGCGGCTGGTGGTGGCCCTCAGCGGCCTGTATCCTTGCCCCTGCGCCCAGCCCCTCCTCAGGCCCTGGGGGCCATTGGGTTCTGTGTCAATCCGCCAGCCTGTGATTTGGGGTCAAGGCCCCCGGAGTGGGGAAGGAGCACGTGGAGCAGCCTGTGGGGTGCATCAGGATACTCGCAGCTGGTGTCCCCGGTAGGGGCAGGGTCTCAGACCCCCCAGCTGATGGGAGTTTCCTGGGCACCCATCTCCATGCTCGAGTCTCGGCCGTGTGGGGTGAGTTCCCAGCACAGAGTGTGAAGCCATGGGCCAGGCCTCTCTGGACCCCAGGGCTGGGTGGGTGTTGTGGGGGCGAGGGTGTGCTCTTTGCAACCCTCTTTATAGATGAAGAAGATGAGGCTCAGAGAGAGTTTTGCAATCTGGTAGAGGCAGGCCCCAAATGCAGTTCTGACCCAGAAACCCCACTTCCCTCAGCATCCTTCGTTTGGGCTCAGGTGGGCCCAGGAGGTGGAGGTAACAGCCCCCGGCCCTGCCATGGCCCTGTCTGCCGTTCACCCCCGGCTGCACCCATTTACCTTCCTTCCCAGGCCCCACCCCGGCAGTTGTTCAGCATGTATCTTTTGTTCATATGTATTTTCCAGAACGTGTAGCATTTTGTTGCCACTATATTCCAGCCCATTTGTGCTGCGCAAACGTTTTGGTTTCAGGAGGACTTTACACCTACCTCCACGTACTTCTGTTTTGGGGGTGACCCAAGGGCCGTGCTGGAGCAGCTGGGTCAGCGCACCAGGGCCACCGTGAGCTCCGTTTAGTGAGCCGGTGTTAGTCTCGGCCATCGTTAAAGTCCGAGTAAATCAATTATACCACATAAAGCACAATTTACATTAAAAACGAAGGTAACGAACCCTCAGGGCTCCCCCGTCCTGAGGTCTTTACCCCTCTCTGTGCCTCTGAGTTTGCTTAAGTCTGTCGTGCTCGTGTGCTGACACCACGTGTTCCTTCCCAGCTCACGTTCAGCTTGAAGTCGGCTGCGGTTGGAGGATTTGCACGATGGGAATTGGCAGACGCCACGGAGCAGGACTTCCCTGCAGAGCTGGTCAGTAAATCATGCCATGCTGCCAGTTAAGGCAATGGAAATTAGAGCAGATACACTCAAAAGTGTTTATTACGGACTCATCAAAAATGATAAACTATATGCTAGCATAAATGTTTTATGAAAAACATATTTTTCAAAACAAAAAATTCAGTGAGAAGAGAGGCATCATTTTATATTTTTATAAATCTATTCAAGTATCCTGCTCATGGAAGACGACCGATCTCCCCCTCGGCTTCCATGTTCCATCCATCATGCTTGGTTGTTTTGGGTGAATTATACAAAGATAGCCGTGTGCTGGTTTGGATGTCTTATGTCCCCCAGAAAAAGCCATATTCTTTAATGCAATCTTGTGGGGGCAGATGTGTTAGTATCGATTAGATAGGAATTCTTTGATTGTTTCCATGGAGATGTGACTCAATCAACTGTGAGTGAAATGTTTGATTGGATAATTTCCATGGAGGTGTAGCCCTGTCCATTCAGGGTGAGTGTTAATGGGGTCCCTGGAGTCGTATAAAGAAGATCCTAGTCAGAAGGACCTCAGAGCAGCTAAGAGCGACATTTTGAAGAGCAGCTGCAGCTAAGAGAGGACGGAACTCCCCAAGAGCAGCATTCTGGAGAAAGCCATTTTGAAACACAACCTGGGAGCACGTGGATGTCAGCCACACGCCTTCCCAGCTAACAGAGGTTTTCCGGACACCATTGTCCACCCTCCAGGGAAGGTACCTGATTGCTGATGTGTTACCTTGGACACTTTATGGCCTTAAGACTGTAACTGTGTAACCAAATAACCCCCCTTTATAAAAGCCAGTCCGTCTCTGGTGTTTTGCATAATGGCAGCATTGGCAAACTGAGCAGCCGGCCTGCCCAGATCACTTGCCTTTTCAGATAACTGTGGCTTGTCCTCTGTGATGTGGAAACCGGAGGAGGGGTAGTTTCTCAAAGTCTTTGTTGCCACATGGAGTTGGAAACCACATTGACGAACTTTTTGTGTTCTGTTACATTAGCATCCACTGGTTTGTTTTTCCCTCTGGATCTTCACCTGTGAACGATTCCGGAGCATCCCGTTTTGGTCATCTGGGACAGGGCTCACCAAGTTACGCCAATTGTCCGTAAAATATTATGAAAAAATAACCTTGATCCACTTCGCTGAGGACCTCATCAGGAAGGTCTCGAAGTAGTGGGAAACTGTCAAGTCGTGGCAGGGGATACGAGTCTTCTAAAATGCTAATTTTCACTTAAGCATGAATTTTAATATTGGTGATAAATGCTGCCACTTTGTTGTTTTCGTACTCGATGTTTTGAGAGCACATCTGCCAAATGCCCAAGCTGGGGAATCGCCGCTGCCCATCATGGCTCTTTCAGGTCGATACGGTGTGGCTGGTCACCTGCTCGTTGTCACTCAAGCACTTCCTCTCAGGGCTGCCACGGCTACTGCATGGACTAGTAGGAGGACGTGAACTCAGGGTGGGGATTCAGTAAAAGCAAGATTGATTTTAATAAAATGCTCCTAAGGGAAACCGGCTTTTCCCCTGCAATCTGAGTACTGGGGGGGGGGGATGCAAGGACCCTGAGCCCTGCCTGGCCTGGCGGTGCGGCCCCCTGTGGCTTTCTCATGTCTGTGCTACTGTGACCTTGTCTGGGGACCCCCAGGGTTCCGTGGACCACACTTTGGGAATGGTTTTTATCTCAGCGTTAGGTGAAAGCCCATGCCGCTCCAATGTGGGCCTCGATGGCTGTACGTGTGACCACCCCCAGCCCCCCACCCCAACAGGCTGCCACGGGAATCTACCTGTGTGCCCCCTTGGGGAGAGGGGATGTCTCTGGAGCAGAGTGCCCAGGCCATGGGGCTCGCCATGCCAGTGGCCCTTTCCCCTGCCCTCCCATTAGGGCCGTCGGCTTTCCCGCGACCAGCGTCCTGTCCGCTATGTCCAAAACTCTGTGGGGGCAGCTCCTGGGCCCTGACCTGCGGCCCTGTCATCCCCGGCCTGGACCCGCTCAGGGTGGAGGTGGCTGTGCCTCGCCAAGCCCTCCGCGGCCTGGGCCTGCCCCCACCGTCCCACGGCTGTGTCTTGCCCCCTGTGGCCGTCCCCAGCCCTGACAGATCCCATGGGGCTTGCTCCGGCTCCCTGAGCTCTCTGAGCAGCCACAGCTCCTGGGGGAGGGCCCCGCTTTCTGGGCAGCTTGGACCCCGCTGGCCACCTGGCCCCACCTGCCCCCATGGGCTCGGGGACGTGGCTGGGTGGGGGGCCAGGCTGAGTCAGAAGCTGGTCTGTGTGCTGGCGTGGTGGGGGGAGGGGGGAGGCTGTGGCTATGGAGACTCTCTCCTGGGGAGGGGCAGGCCAGGGCGGCTTCTCGGAGGAGGTGGGCGGGTTGGGTGTTGGGGATGCAGGAAACTGTGGGCCCAGGGAGGGAGCAGGTGTTGGAGGGAGGGTCTTAGGAGGTGGTGAGGGGCCCACCTGGAGTGGAGGCTCCTCGGGGGAACCAGGGGGAGCGGGCAGAGGGGGCCGGGCGGGGAGGGTAGGCCCCTCACCACCCTCTGGGAACTGTGCAGGGTCAGCCTTCGGGAACCAGGGGTCCAACCCCAGGTGGACCCCAGGGGTACAGTGCAGGGGGTCCCTGAGGTGGCAAGTCGGGGTGGGGAGAATGGCCCTGCAGCCAGCCACACCAGCTGGGGTGGGGTGGGGGCTGAGCTCTCTGGGCCTCAGTTTCTCCCTCCAGGGGGTGGGGTCTCTCTGTGGTCTGAGGGGCTGGGAGGGAGGTCCCCCACTGTTTCCTCCTGAGAGGCAGGTGGCTCCCACCTCTGCAGCCCCCAGAGATGTGGAATTCCCGAGGCTGGGGGTGCTGGCAGGGGGAGTGGGGGCATTTCCTGGACATTGTCGCAGGTGGGGCCCTTGGGGATGGCAGCCGGCCGAGGTTGAGCAGGGGCTGGGACTGCTGGGGGCTGCTGGGGGCTGCTGGATGGCAGCCATGTCCCTCTGGGGGCCTTTGGGGGGTGGCATCTCACCTTGGACGTGTGGGCCCTGGGGCTGTCCTGAGTTGCCTGGGCCCGGGCGTACTCCCCGGGTAGAGGGAGCCAGCTGCTTGGCAGGGGTCAAGCGACCTGCCCACCGGCCTGGCCTCAGGGACGAGGTCAGTGTGTGGTCACCTGGGGCAGCGGCCATTCCCAAGGGCTTGATGTTGTCTTTCAGGCCAGGCCGGGCGAGGCCGAGACCCGAGATGGCACTGCCCCCTGCTTGGCCTGGGGGGTCGGGGCCCTGGGGGGTGGGCCAGGGGAGTCGGCTCGCAGAAGGTGCCCACCCAGCCCCACTGGCCACTGCGCTCCCAACCTGCAGCCCCCCCCCACCGGGCCTGGACCTGCCCCAGGCCCCCCTCCATCCTGCGGCCCCAGCAGGTGGGTGGACGAGGGGCTGTGGCTCTGTGAGCGGCTGTGGGCTCCAGGGTCTTTGCCAGCCTCGCCTGGCTGGTGGCAGGGCCTGGCATGGCACTCCGCCGCTCGGTCTCGCCCGGCTGGGCCCCCGCGGGCGTGTCTAGGCACGGCCTGGGCTCAGCGCAGCAGGAAGCGGGTGCTCCTCCAGCACCTGGCGGCGGGGACGGCGGCCGCAGAGGGACCCAGCTCTGAGGCTGAGGCCCAAACGTCCAGCTGCCACAGGGGACGCTGGGCTGGGAGACCCCGACAGTGGGTGAGCCTGGGGGGGGGCAGCGTGGGGAGGGCGTCGTGGAGACGGGGGTGGACCTGCGGGCACTGGGAGGGGCCGGTCTTAGGGCAGCTGGGGTCCCTGCCCTCTGCCTGTCTGTGGCCTGGGACCCCGAAGACCCCCAGCCGGCCAGTTCCATGCCTGCAGCAGATGGGTGGGGGGTCAGCTGAGGGCCCCGTCCTGGGGTGACGGGAGCCCCGAGCCTGGTCCGAGGAGGGGAAGTCAGGTGAGGGGCGGGAGCCCCACCTGGATCCGCCCATCAGGGCCCTGTGGCCGGGCCCCCCACCTGACGTCCCCTCTCTCCTGAGGCCACCAGGGCCCAGAGCCGGGGGTGGGGGTTCCAAGGCGGGTGTGGGCCCTGATGACCAGGCAGCCAGGAAGGGCTGGAGAGGGCCAGCCCGGAGGGGTGGGGGGGATGGAAGGACGGAGAGAAGGGACGGGGGTTCCCACAGGGCGAGCAGACTGAGCAGGGGCTGGCGGGAGCTGGGCTGTTTTGGGGAGCGGTGGGAGCTGGGGGATTGGGCCTCGACGGCCTGATGAGGCCAACAGTGACCTGGGGGTCAAATGTGGCCTTGATTTGCTGCACTGGCCGAGCAGTGGCCACAGTGACCAAGGCCTGGCTGAGAAAGGGTGATGGGTGGCCATGCCTGGGGCCCCTCCTGAGACACTGCAGATGCCCCTTGTTTGCAAAACTGGCTGCTGTGAGAGCGGCTGGTTTCTGCAAGATGAGTCCTCTCTCACCTTCAAATTTCCCCAACGTGCAGGAAGAGCCCAGCCCAGAGCCCAGGTCCGGGAGCTTTGGCCAGGACGCCGCGGACGGGGCCAGCCTGCTCCGGCCGCTGCCCCCCCGGAGGCTTGGTGGACGGGGAGAAAGCCGCGCTCGACCCCTCGCCCCCGCCCTGCTGGTCCGTCAGCTTCTAAGGGGTCAGGGAGCCGGGCGGCCGTGCAGTGTGCCCAGCAGGATGCCCCAGGCACCCTTAGGTCCTCCTGGACAGCGGACGGGCCCCTGACCCCCACCCCTGCTTGCTCTCTCCAGGTGTGCGATGCGCGGGGTGCAGCCACTGCCCGCTGACCAGGCCGGTCCCAGCTCCCACCAGCCACAGCCCTGACGCCGAGAGCCCATGACCCCACGACGCCGTGACCCGCGAGCCCGGGCCCCCGCCATCATGGCACCCCCCCCGGCCGGGCCCCTGCCTGAGGAGCCGGGACCCCGTCTGGAGCACAGGAGGCCACCCCTGGCTGCCAACGTCCTGCCTGTGGGTGAGTGTGCCCTGCGCTGACTCGTCCTGCCGAGCGGGTGACCCCGGAGCCCAGGGACTGTGCGGTCCCAGGTGCGGCTCAGCGGCTGTCGGTGCCGGGGTCCACCCCGGGGGGCGCGTGACGCGGGGGCAGGTCGGGTGCAGCCAGCAGAGGGCCCCGGGCACAGGCCTTGGCTGCTCTTTTGTCGGGGTGGGGGTCTGAAGCGCTCCCCCAAAACGGGCAGCAGGCTGGCCTCTAGTTGACAGTGAACCGAAATGGGGTCCTCGAGTGTGCTTCCTGGGGGGGAGGCACAGGGCTGCTGCAGGCTGGGGCTGGGCGTGGAACATGGGGGCCAGAGCAGGGTCCCCCAGTGCCGGTTACCCTGGGTGTGGCTTCCCTGGAGGGCCGGGCGACAGTGCGAGGGGTGCAGGGGTGCTCAGGGCTTACCAGAGGGCCCCTTCCGGCTGCTGCCCCCTCCAGCGAGGGCCGGCTTGGACAGACCCCAGGAAGCCGGGTCCAACCCCAGGGCTCCTCAGCAGGTGGGCTGCACACCCGGGGAGTCCTGGGTCTCTGACCTGGTGGCCTGTGTGCCGTGTCCCAGGCCATGGCCTGTGGCTCCTGCAAGGGGCTTATGTGCTCTCCTCTCTTAACTTCCACAAAGTGTTGCGCTGTAATGTATACATGATGTGCAAACTCCTGAGTGTCCTGCAAGATGGTTTTACAAGCAAATGTGTCGTGTAACCACTGCCCAAATGGAGAAATGGAACATTCCAGCTCCGGGGCTGCCTGCCTGCCCCTCCCCGTGACCACTCCCCGAGGGCAGCTGTATCCTGACGTCCATCTGCACTGACGTGTGCGGCTGCTTTATGCTTAGTATTTGGATTCACGCATCTGCGCACCTTTGCGTGTGGCCAGGGCTGAGGGCCCCGTGTCCAGCAGAGGCTGGGGGTCCGACGGCCGCCTGCCACCCTCCCTGGGCAGCTCGGGTGCTGCTGTCTGGTCTGGGACCCCTGTGGGTGCAGCATTGGTCTTTGTGCCCCCATGTCGTTTGCTCCATGGCCACCCAAGCAGAATCTGCCCACATGGAAGAATTATGGATTGTTCTGGCACTAGCTTGCGGGCTGGGCCTGGGCAGCGGGCCTGGGGCCACTGGCAGCTGCCTGTATTGCGTGACTGGCGTGGTGTCTGCTCGCTGGCCCCGGGCCTCAGGGACGGCCACCCTCCCAGGGCCTGCCTTGGACAGCCGCTGGGGTTGGGGGTGGAGGTAACCCGGGGACAGCCTCTGCCCGCCTCGGGCGCTGTGGGGTCCCAGGCCTGGGTGGGGGCAGAGGTGACCCTGCAGCCAGATGTGCTGTCAGAGCCGGCACGTGGGCGTGCTCTGATGGGCAAGGTTTCCCCGGCACGGGAGAAGGCTTCAGGTCTAGCTTGGGACTTGGGAAGGCAAGACCCCTTTCAGCTCCCGAGTCTCCAGTTTGCTTACTCTTTGACCTCTGGCTGCTGGGTGGGGTCTCCCTGGCTGGGCGTGTGTGTGTTTGGGGCAGGGAGGGGGGCCCTCCTGGCTCCCTCGTCTGTGCACGCTCGTGGTGTGAGCCCTTCTCGGGAGCTGTCGCGGATGAAGTAGCCCCTCCACGTCCCCATGCAGGGCCCTGGGGCCCGGACTCAGCTTTCCTGAGGTGGTGAGGGCGGAAATTAATGAGGAGGGACCCTGGGGCGAGGGGGCGTGTATCTGTCTGAGATCAGGCGAGTGCTCTGTGCAGGGCTCTGCCGGCGTGGGGCTGGCAGGCGTGATGTTCTCCCCACTTCTCCCTGTGGGGTGGCACGCGTGCATGTGTGCGGGTACCTGCCCTCCTGGGGCCCCTGCTGCTCACTCAGTGGCTGCTCCCCAAGGAAGAGTGATGGTGGAGGTGAGTGTTTGCAGACAAAGGTGAGCACACGTGTGTGCATACATTTATATGCATCTGTGTATGCAGTGGGGGGGCCTTGTACATGTGTGTGCATGTGCAAGCAGGGTGTGTGTGTGCATTCATGGAGCATGTGTGCAAGCAGGGTGTATGTGCATGGTGTGCACGTGTGTGCACGGTGTGTTTGTGCACATGGTGTACAACCATGGAGTGCACGTACAAGCAGGATGAGCGTGTGTGCAAGCATGGAGCATGTGTGTGAGCAGGTTTGTGTACATGGTGTGCACATGTGTGTTCATGGTGTGTTTGTGCACATGGTATGAGAACATGTGTGAGCAGGGTATGTGTGTGTGCAAATGTGTGTGGGTGTGCGTGGTGTGTGTACACATGGTGTGTGAGCTAGGTGTGCGTGTGTGCAAGCAGGGTGTGATAGAGCCCATGGTGAGTGTGCTTGTGTGCGTGCTCAGGCCCATGTGTTCCGGACCCATTTCCCGTGTCCCCACAGCACTGGCCCTGGTGGGTGCTCCCACCTCCTCCTGAGGGCCCAGGTCTGGGGGTGCTGCTGGTGGGGGAGGGGAGAGCAGGCCGTGCCCCTCCCCTGGGGTCCTGAGTCCCCCGCCCAGGTCCTCCGGGGAGAAAGCTAGCCATGCTGGTGTGGGGCACAGGTGGGGGCTGCCCAGGCCCGTGCTGAGGTCCCCACCCTGCCTGGCTTGCTCACGTGGCACCTGTGCTGGGGGCTGGGCCACGGGCTGGGGAGGGGTCCCTGGGCAGCCCCCACTGAGCTCTGGCGACTGGGAAGCCCCTCTCTTTTCGGTGTCTGTCCCATGCTCTGAGCCGGGTCTGCCTGGCCGTGGCGGCCACTTGAGCGGAGGTCGGGGGGCTTGGTGTGGGGCGGGGTCAGAGGGTGCCAGGCAGTGTGGGTCTGGGGGCTGCTCTAGGCAGGCTTGGTCCTGACCGGCGGGCTGCGGGCTCCCAGGTGGGCCACTCACTCAGAGCCCACCCATGTTTAACCTGCACCACCCGGGCCAGCCCCTGTGGCGTCCTGCCCACAGCACCCCACGTTCTCCGCCGTGGCCTTGTGGCACCTTCCCCTGGCAGCTGGGCTGCCGCCCTCCCCCGCCCCCTGCCCCCGTCTCAGCGGGGGCCCTGATGGGGAGCAAGGCTGGGGTCCGGCAGCCCCTCTGCCCCTTGGGAGGCTTCTCGCCCCCGCCCTGACTGGTGCAACGTTGGCCTGCAGCCCCCGCCACACCCCACTCACCACTGTCCAGGGACCCTCTCCGGGGCCCTCGAGCAGGCCAGGGGCTCTCCGCAGCCTCTTCCTCAACGGTCTTACACCCTCTGGCCCTGCCAGGTGCCCAGGGCCACCCCCGTCCCGTCCAGCCAGGCCTGGGCTGACCAGTGCAGGAAGGAGGGAAGCTGGGAAGGCCTCAGGCTGGGAGCACCCCTAGGGCCTATGCTGGGTGGGGCCAGGTGCCTCAGGGTGCAGCACCCAGCCCAGGCCGACCTGGGGGAGCCTCCCTTGGCCCCTCCCTCCCGTCAGCACAGTCACAGTGGACCTTGCAGCTGGGTGGCCTTTAGGGAGGAGCCAGGACACCTCACAGGTGGTCACACTGGGCTGCCGAAGGGGGTCTTATGAGGCCACCAGCTGGCAGTGACGGAGCTGGGCCCAGGTGGCCCCCAGCTGCCCGTCTCCTGCTGCCCCTGGGTGTGTGGAGACTCAGGCACGGTCTGCACAGCCCCTGGGACAGGAGTGGGTGACCAGGCTTCTACCAGGACCCTCCCCCCAGCACCCCCACTGGTCACCCCCCCAAACACACCCCAGAGATGTAGGAGATCGGCAGCCTCGACTTCCAAGGCCTCGGCCCGGGGCAGGGGGACAGTGGGGCGGCCCACAGCCCTCATCCTGAGTCTCCCCACCCCCTCCAAGCGATCTGCCTCACCCCACTTCTTGCGTAACCGTGGTAACGTGGTTTCTTAGAGCGCCTTAATCCAGTCCCACAGGCTGAGGGGGGAGGAATGCAAATGAGGTGCTCCTAGGTTTCCCAGAGATGGGGGTGAAGCGGGGGGCCAGAGGGCACGGCCTGGCCCCGCTGGCCAGCTGTGTCAGGGTCTGTGGGTGGCTGGGTCCCAGCCTCACCCAGACTTGCATGGACGGGCAGCACTGGAGTCTGGGGTCCCTGTGGAGGGGCAGTGAGGGCTCCCCCAGGCTGGGGCCCTTGCCTGGTCTCCACTCCCCCCACTGCCAAGGCACCCCCATTCCCGAGCTCCGCGGTGCTGTGGGGCCATCGAGGCACACAGCCGGGCATGTGGGCCCAACAGTGGGGAGGGGCCCAGGCTCTGAGGGCAGGACCTACGGGGCCTGAAGGGGTCCCCCCAGCCAGCCCAGGCTATGCTCCCTGCTCGGCTGCCTCGGGCCTGGGCTCTGGGGGGCTGGGGGTCCCTGGGACTTGAGAGGGGTCCACTGCCCCAAGGTGGCACAGGAGGGAGTGGAAAGGCACGTGGCTCGGGGCTGAGCCCTCCACCTCCAGACACCGGCCCCCCAGGGCAGGGGGGCCCCCTTCTCTCTCTGGGGGTTCTATGCTGTGACCTCCTTCCTCCTGCATGCACACAAACAGGGTGGGGGTGGGAGAACTCGGGGCCCCACCCCCACCCCTCCACACCCCATCCTGCAGGAGCTGGGAACGTGGCACCAGGGGCAGGATGCAGCCTGACTGCCCCCACAGGTGGGAGAGGCTCATTGGGACACCCCAACCCCCAAGTCCCCCCTGGGCAGGGCTGGCGGCCAGGACCCCACCTGGCAGGGCTGCTGGGGCGTCGTGGGACCTGGAGGCCGGGCCCTGAGACCCCAGGGGCTGGACGTGCCGGGAGAGCCCTGTCCTCGGGAGGGGGCGTCGCAGCCTGTGCCCCACTGAGCCGGGCTGGAGGCCTGGAGGCTGGGGGGGGGGCAGTGTGTCCACGCAGCAGGTGGTGCCCGCGCTGGGCCCCGGGGGGCTCCCCGGCTTCAAAGCTCAGATCCCGGCTCCTGGGACTTCACACCCGCTGCCGGCCCGCGGTGCTGTTTCTTCCTGACTATGAAAGAGACACTGGCTCCAAGGAGTTGCTGTGGAAAGGAGAAAAACAGGAAGGAGGGAAGGGGAGCTGCCCGCGAGCCCGCTGCTCGCAGATGGCACCCAGCCAGTGTGCCTCTCCTTGACCCACTCTGCGCCGCTTCCCACGTGCTCCGGCCTCGCCCCTGCCCGCCTCGGCGCCCCACCCTGCTGCCCTGCTCCCCCCGCTGCCAAGCCCGGCCCTGGGGTCTGGAGGTGACAGGGTGGTGTCATTTGGAGCCCGATTTTGAGTGGCTGCCCTATGTTCCCGTCACAGTGGGGCCCTAAACCACTTCCGGGCACTGGGGAAATGTCTCAGCACTCATGCTCATAAATCACGTTGCAGGAAGATTCTGGCGGTGTCCTGGGAGGCCACGTGTCCATCTGATGCCCTCGCCCTCTTGCTGGGGGGGAGAGGGGGCACTGCCGCCCGGGCCTCACTGCCGCCTTTCTAGCGTCAGCCCTGCCTGCTGTGGGGTTGCGGGCTTTTCCAGAAGGAGCAAAGTGGCCACGGCTCCCTGGATGGTGACAGCGTGGGGCCCCCTCATTCCCGGGCACCCCTGGGGGCTGTTTGCTCCTGGGCACGGGCATGGAGGTGTGCCCTGCACCCACTTGTCCTCATGTCTGGGATGCAGCAAAACCAAACCCTCCCCTGCGTGGACGGAGGAGAGGGTACGAGTCCCAGCCCCGTGGGTGCGCCACTGTCCGCTGCCTGCTGCCCGCTCTCTCAGCCAGGCTCACGTGCTTTAGGCATGGCTCTACTGGGGGCTGTGGGGGGTCAGCTGGCCGTCAACCCCGCATCGGGGCCTGGCTTTGCCGGGCAGTGAGGGCGCAGGCCCGGCCACCGGCCACCCCCCTTAGCCTGCAGAGGAGGGGGCAGTTGGGGCTCAGTCTGAAGTAAGGTGGGGCCACTGGGCACCAAATCAGGGCAAAGGGGCAATGCAGCAGGGCCTGGAGTGGGGGCCGTGTCCTCCACGAGGCTGGTGTCTCCTCTGGGTGATAGGGTGGGAGCTGCTCCCAGAGACCCCCAGGGGACCAGAGGAGCCAGGTGGGCAGCCAGGGCCAAGGCCCAAGTGGAGGGGCCGTGGGGTCCCTGGAGGGGGAAGTAAGGAGGGATGGGTGTGTCTGTGAGATGGGGGTGCAGGTGGAGGCTGCAGGCAGGATAGATGGGGTGAGGGTGGGGAAATGGGGTTGCAGGGAGGGGAGAGGGTGTGCAGGTGGGGGAAGTGGGGGTGCACCGGTGAGGAGGTACCAGTAGGGGGCAGGTGCAGGTAGGGACATTGGGGTGCAGGAGGGGAGGCTCCCTGCAGGGTCCCCAGGGCAACGACGGGTCACCCTGGTGCAGTCCTGCCTCAGTTTCTGGCTGGGCACCGAGCCTGGGGGTGGTGGGAGCAGCCGGTGCCGCCAGAGGCCCAAGTGCGAGGTGGCGCTGCTCTCAGCTGCCACGGCACAGGTCCCCCAGGTCGGATTCCGAGGAGGGGGCGGCTGGGTGTCCAAGGTCCCCTGGGGGCTGCCAGATGTGCTGAGGGGGGAGATGAAGGGCTTTTGGGAGCCGGGTCCAGGGCCCGGCTGGTGGGGGCCTCCCCGCCACCCAGCTGACATGGCCCCAGCCCTGGGTGGACCCGGACTGGGGGGTGTGGGTGCTGCCTCTGGCACCCGCTGTGCCCTGCAGGGGGTCTGATATGCTGCTGGGGTCAGACCGTCTGTCCCTCTGCCCGGGAAAGGGTGAGGGCACCTCCCTCTCATCCCTCCCCGGCTGCTCCCGTCCCTGGGTGAGCTGGAGAGGCAGACGCCGTGGCCGGGCTGGTGGGGGTGGCCTGCGGGCCCGGCTGCTCTGCTCCCCGGGTTGGGGGCCCCACGGTGAGGGGGCTGCCTGTCCCCCAGCTTCTCCATTGTGCCCCCGGGCAGGGTCGGGCTGAGCCACCCGAGCTGGATCAGCGCCGTGCCGTGTGCTGTGGGGCGCTGCTGGGGTGGGGGGCTTGTGCTTCTCACCTTGTCTGGCCCCCACCCAGGGTCGGCGAGGTCCTGGCCCCGTGCCCAGGGCAGGGTCCCCGCCTGCCGCTCTCTGAGCCCAGAGCTACCCCTGCTATCCCAAGGGCCCTGCAGGCGCTAACGGCGGGACCCCAGACTGTGACAATTTTCTCCCAAAGCGGCCTCTGGTCATACAGGCTGGGGCGGCCCACCGGCCTCCCACCCTCTGCCTGAGTGCAGAGGCCCTCGGGGTGGGTTCCATGGGCACCACCCGCGAGTCCTAGTGGCCGTGGGGGCCGGGGCTGCAAATGGCCCCATATGTTTGCCCTGGGGAGCCAGGGCAGTTCACCCATGGGGGGGGGCATCTGGCTGCGGCTGCTCCCTGCCCGTGTTCCAGCCTCACGGGTCCCAGTTCCAGAAGGGACCTCGTTCGTCTCCTGGAGGCTTGAAGGCTGGCTGTCGGTCATGCAAGGCCTGATGGCTACCGGGGGCCATGGTCAAGAGCTTTCCTCACTCTGTGCCTCAATTTCCCCTTAAAGAAAAGGCAGGCAAGGCCCAAAGGCTCCTAAAGCTGCAGTGTGCTGCCAGTGTGTCCCCAGCCTCCTCCCACTGGCCCCGGGCTGCCACAGCACATTGGAGTCAGTGCCCTGCCCAGCCCGGCAAGCGGGAGGGCGGCAGCTATTCTGGAGTCTGGGGCTTCCCTGGGTGGGCCCGTGTGGCCCCCTCCCCAAGCGCCCACCCCCACCCCCGGCGGCCCGAGGCCTGGGCGGGGACTGGCCAGGGCGGAGGCCCCATCCCACCCGCCGTCTTGAGTTCCTCCGATCGAGGACAGGACGTTTTAAGACCAGATGCTGGTGAAAAGCGAAACACACACTTGCTAAATTTAGCCGGTTGAGAACTGCACATTTACCCAATTAGGCCGATCGATTCCACGTGCCTGGCGTGCTCTGCCGCCCCGCCCTGCGGCTGGCGCTGTCCCTCCCCGTGGGTCCCTCTGGCCCCGTCTCCCTCTCCCTGTGCTGACCGCAGGCTGCGGGGTTCCTGCGCCCCTGTCTCCACGCAGCCCTCGCCGGGGGCTGGGCAATACCACGGGGTGGGGGGTGCGGTCTCAGGGTCCCACTTCACGGAGTAGAGAAGCACCTGGGTGTCAGCCCAGGAGCCCAGTGCTGAGCAGGGCCGGTTGCCATGGGGGGTGGGGTGGGGGGTTGAGTGGGCCCACCTAGGGGACCTCGGATCTTGCTGGGAAGGTCAAGTCAATGCCGACCCCAAACAAGGGCCACGTTTGCCCTGAGATGGGGCGAGAGAGGCTCTGTGGCTCAGACCGTGGGTGCAGCAAGCGCAGAGGTGGAGGCAACCCAGGAAGGCTTCCTGCAGGAGGGGAGGGACGTGGAGCAGGGAAGTGTCCAACCTGGCGGAGCGCCGCAGGTGGAGAGGGGGTGGCTGAGGGTGGGGAGTGGGGAGCAGCCCTGTCTGCACCTAGCAGGTGAAGTCTGTGTTGGACAGAGGCCGGGGCCAGGCCAGGAGGAGTCGGACGGAAGACAGGCCAGGACGAGGGGGTGGCCGGGACGTGGGCAAGGGTGGGCTGTAAGTTCCCCCGGGAGGATGCACTGCTGTGGTGGGCTCGGCCGTGCCCACGACACTCCATGTGCCCCATCCATCTCCGCAGCAGCCCCCTGCCCGCTGCCCTGGACGCCGGCCTGCCCGGGGGTCCCCTGCCTGCCCCCAGATTCCCAGATTCTCTGGCTCCTGTGATTTCCTCTGTGGTTTCCAACTGGCATTTCCAACTTGGCTCCGAGCAAGGGGATAACCCGGCTTCTCTGTCCCTCCTCTGTCCTCTCCGCTGCCTCCTCTGTCCCTGTGCCTTGGCCACCAGCCCTGGGTCTCTGCCTCTCGGCCACATGCCCCTGTGTCCTTTCTCCTGGGCCTGCCTCTGAGGGCCCTGAGCTCCTGGGGCTGCCAGCCTGAGGGTCTGCCCCGGGGTCCCGCTCCTGGGCCCTGCGTCTCTGTCCCCGGGAGAAGAGCCCGCCCCTCCCTGCCCTGAGCTGAGCCCCAGGACTCCCAGGAAAGGTGGGCAGGGGGCACGGTGGGTGGGCGCAGCTCCCTCGTGAGGCCAGAAAGAGAGTAGATGGGGCCGGGGGTGGGGGACTCTGAGGACAGCACGGGGAGGGCCTGGGCGTGGACAAAGGGCAGCAGAAGCCCCCAGCCCTGCTGCCCACCCTGCCTGGCAGGTGGGTTGTGCTCTCTCAGAAGCCGGATGTGTTGGTGGCGCCACTGCCACCAGGAGACCCCCCCCAGCTTGGCCTCTGCAAGGGGTTCTGGGTGGATGGGGGGCCTCCAGGGTGGGTCAGGGCTAGGGCTCCACCGACAGCCGGCCCTGGGCGCGCTCATCCCTACAGCGCACCCCCGTTGAGGGCATTCGTTCATTCACTCATGCTTCATTTCTTCACCCTGCACTTCCCGAGCCTTGATGTCCCCTCCTCCTCTTCCCAGTGGGTGGGGGCCCACTTGCTGTCACACTTAGGCATCCAGGCCAGTGCACGCTGTCAGGGGCAGGGGTGGGGAGGAGGGGGGTGGGCGGCCTGCCCTGGCCCGGGCACTCGGCCCTGGGCAGAGAAGTGGCTGCAGACAGCTTCCGGGGGGTGGAGGCCAGGCCAGGGCTATGGTTGCATGCACCACCGAGGGGGGCCCCGCATGGGAAGGCGCCGGGTGGCACCAGGCAGGGAAGCCCCAGCCGGGTGAGCCTCAGAGCGGCTACAGCGTTTGCCGGGGAGGGGCCACCCCAATCGCCTCTGCTTGGCAGCCCCCAAAGGCGGCACCGCTCCTGGCACGGTGCTCTGAGCCCCCCTCCCGATGCACTGGCCAGGGGGTGCCTGATGCTCCCCAGATGGCGGCTGTGGGAACTGACCTACCTTGGCCGGACAAAGCACCCCAAGTCCCTACCTAGGCCCAGAGTGCCCAGCAGCTCCAAGAGAGCCATCTCAGACCCTCACCCCAGCACACTAGAAAGGGGAAGTCTGGATGCCCTACTGGCTCTGGCCAGCCCCAGGACACAGTTTCCTGTGGGTCAGCTGTGGCACCAGAAGGGACACTGAAGTGCTCCCAGGGCCAGGGCACTGCCAGGGGTCCACTGTGGGGCTTGGGGAAAGTTAGAAACCTCTCTGGGCTGCTGGTAGCTGGAAAGAACCTTAGAAAACAGCAGGTCTCCCATCTGGGGAAACAGAGTCCCAGAGAGGGGCAGGGCCTGGCCAAGGGTGCTCATGAGTCCTGGGGAGCCGGGACATGCGCCTGGGTCTTTGTCTCCTCTGAGATCGCTGGGCAGGGCCAGCCGGTGGATGGGGTCTCCCTGGGGCAGCTTTCCTCGCGAAGGCCCCTCCAGGCCGGTGCCCCCAGGGCTGGCTGCCCCCCACTCTGCGGCTGCCCTGATGCTCTCTGTCCTGGGCCTCAGGCTCGGCCTTTCCTTCCCTGGCTGGGCAGCGTTGACCCCTCTGCGTCTCTCTGGTGGCCGAGCTGGGAAATCCTCATCACCCACAGGCTCAGACCTGACCACCCTGACAGGGATTCCCCCACCTCCAGTTTTGACCTCCTACGTCAGAACCCCAAGATTCAAGTGCAGGGACCTCCGGGGCTGGAGCAGCAGCGTGGGCCAAGGGGCTGCCCGGATGGACACGGCCATCTTCCCCAGCAGGCATGGGCCTGGGGTGGCCGAGGGTGACCGGGGGCTCCGAGTCAGAGGCTCTCTGGGCACAGGTGCTGCCTGGAAGCTGTCTGTCCCTCCAGGCCCACGTCCCCCTCCCTTCCTGCTGCAGATAGGGGGCTGGGAATGGGGTTCTGGGAATGAAGTAGAGGAGGTGTCTCCCAAAACCTGGTCTGGAGGATGGTCCCACAGAGAAGGTCCCCCAGGCCCAGGGCCTGCCTGTGTGGCTGCTGGGGACCCCTCTCCAACCTGAGGAGTGGAAAGGGTTGTGCCTGCTGGGGCCACTGACAAGGGCCTGTCCCTGCAATATACCAGCGTCCCTGCCTGCTCTTGGCTGCCCCTCCAGGCATGGGGCACCTAGACCCCTGGAGGACTGTCCCCCATGTGAGCAAAGGGGTGCCCCTGTGCAGGGAGCTGGGCTGCCACCCCTCCCACCCCCCAGCCACTCCCAGACCCTCCCCGGGGTCTCTGCACCCGCAGCCCTGCAGCTTAGCTGGGGGAGGGGTGGCCACCGTCGGGCACCAGGAGGGGGAGGGTAGGGGTCTGGCCGCGGGAGCCCCCTGCTTCCCGCAGCTCAGCCCGGGCGGGACAGGGGTTCTGGCGGAGGCCCGCCCCGCCCCCACCCGGGTCGGCCACGCGGAGGGGCAGGACCGAGCCGGGCGCCGCGAGCGCGTTCTTGCGGGGAAGAACTTCGGCTGCCGGGGGCGCGGGGACCAGCTGATCCCACCCGGCCCGGCCCCGCGCCCCGCGCCCCGCGCCCTGCGCCACACGGAGCCCACGGCCGCGGCCCCCTCCCGGCGCGGGGCGGGCAGGGGGTGTGGTGCGGGCGGCACGAGTAACAACGCGCTCCTCGCGCGGCGCCTCCACGGGCGCAGTGTCACCGCGCGAGCCGCCGCGCGCACGGCCAGGGCGATGCCGGGGGAGCCGGAGCCCCAGCCCCAGCCCGAGCCTGAGCCCGGCGGCTGAGGCGCCCCCGCCCGCGCCCCCCGCCCGCCGCCCGCTGCCACCGAGACAATGGACGCGGGAGCCGCCCCGCAGAAGCACAGTAGGTGCCCGCGCCCGCTGCTGCCGCCGCGCCCGCCCGACTCTTCGACGCGCGGGGGCGCCGCTCCGGAGGGCGGGCCGGGGTCCCGGGCGGGGAGGGGACGGGGGTGCGGGCCGCTCCCTCCGCCCCCGGCCCCCCACCCCGAGCTGCCTCCAGGGCGCTGCTTTCAGGCGGAAGGGGCCTCCGGCTCCCACTGGGCGAGTGCGGGGTGCGGGGCGCATGGGGTGCGGTGCGGGTCGGGTTGGGGCAGGCAGGGGCGCCTGGGCCCCCTGAAGGCCTCAGCTCTTGGGGTGAGGGATCTGTGGGGGGAGGGGGGCACCCGTTGCAAACTTTCCCTGAGTCCCCTGCCCCACCCCCTTGCTCTGGGGTGTGCACTGGGGCTGTGACCCCTGCTGAGCCGAGGCCGGGGGGCCCAGAGCACCTCCATTGGGGTCTGCGGCAAGGTGCTGAGTGGACATGCTGCAGCGGGCGGCCCTCAAAACATCTGCCTGGGCACCCTGCAGAGGCAGGGGTACAGCGCGGCCAGGAGGGAAGCAGCCAGGCTCTGGGAGGGCGGGTGGGGGGCGTCCTGTAGGGGAGGTGGGCACTCATGGAGCTGGCAGATTAGAGATGCCAAGGAAGCAGGAGGTTCCCAGCCTCCCTCCCCTCTCCCCTCCCCTCACCCACCCTCTCCCTTTCTCTTCCCTCCATCCTCTCCCCCTAGCTACCCAGTGACCCCTTGGGCAGACAGGCTCAGGGCCGTGCACTGCCCCTCAGAGCCACCTCCTTCCTGTGCTCGCCCCCCATGAACCTGTCCCTGGGCCGGGAGCCTATCCCTAATGCCCCCCTCTCTGCGAGGTGGTGTCGGCTCTCACATGCTTACAGCCCAGTCCCCAGGCTGTCACAGGAGCCTGTGTGCGTTCCTCGTCCCCTGAGCCAGAGGAGAGTCCAGGTGCCACATGGGCTGGGACCTGGGGCAGGTCAGAGATCAGAGGTCACCATCCTCCCTGCTGGTTCGGTGGGGTCCAGAGCCAACCCACAAACATCCCCCCAGGACTCTGGACCTCGGCCCCTGCTAGGAACCCCACGTTCCCTCCACATGTAACCCCCAGCCACCTTGGCCTCACCCTCTGTGGGGTCTCTGGGGAGGGTCTGCAGTTGCAGAGGGATCGCGGTGGGCTGGGTGTGCACCGTGGGCCGTGGGCCTGCTCCCCTGCTCCTGGCTGTGTGTGGCTGGAGACCTGGGGCTGGCCCCATTGTCTGGAGCAGGCTGCTGGGATGGGGGCTGGCGAGGGAGCCCCGGGGCCGAGGGCAGCCGGAGGAGGGGCCAGGCACCGACCTGGGCAGGCAGTCGCCAAGGGCATCCATGGGGGCAGCTGCGTGTGCCCAGAGGGGTCAAGGGGTTCCAGTTGGGGGCCTCGGGATCTCGGAGGCCCCCCAGGCACCCGGAGGCTGGGGTCTGCAGGGGTCACTCCTGTCACTGTGGCCACCGCTATCTGCTGTTGGGCCCTGGGGTGCGCCGAGGGAGCCTGCTGGGCATGGGGTGGTGTTCAGAGGGTGGGGCATGTGGCTGTGGGTGACCAAGCAGGGACCCGCCTCCCCTTGGCTGGTGTCTGGGCCTGGTCTGTAGGGTCCCACCCCTGCAGCTGCAGCTCGAGGGGCTCCCGACCCCCTTGGGGCCTCCCACAGGGGCTGGAGGGCTGGGGTGGGGTGGGGGTGGCCCTGGGAAGTCCCTGCTGGACCCCACTGGGGCAGCGTCCCGGTTCCTCTCGGCGGGCACAGGGCCCGGTGGCCCCTCGGCCGGCGCTCAGGTTACATAACCCCCACCCCCCACGCGAGTGCTGGCTGCGGCCGGGTTTCACACTCCGGGTTGTAATTGGATTTTAATTTTTAACGTCTGCAATAGATGAAGAGCTATCAGCCAAATTGTAGATACTCAATTTCCCCGCACCTAACAGGACCCCTTCATTAGCTGGTAACCAGAAGGGCGGGAGCGGCCGGAGTGTGTGCCAGGGCCCGTGGCTGCCACCTGCTTCCACACCGACCGGGCTGCCTGCTGAGCCTTGGGGCGGGCTGAGGGCCCACCCGCCGGGCACCCCACCCTGGCCCTGCTCTGTGCCTGCCGCCATCCCCTATGGGGGCCCAATGTGGGGTCCCGCTGCCCGTGGTTGCTGGGGATGGTGGCCACCAGGGGTTCCAGCTTCCAAGGCTCTGTCTCACCCGCTGGCAATCCGGCCTCCACGTGGCAGCTCTCAGGCCACCGAGCCTGGCCAGAACTTTGGACCCCAAGGGCCACTGCACACGGGGGGCCCTGGCCCTCCTGCGGTTCCACCGCCACTCAGGGCTCCTTTGCCGCGGACCCTGCCAGATCAGCCTGGTGAGTGGGGGAGCAGGCACCAGGCAGGGTGGGGGCCCCTCAGCCTCCGGGAGTGCCAGGCCCGAGGCTGGAGCAGGTCCCCTGCCACCACCCGCCCTCCGGCTTATTCTTAGGTCTGTTGTGTAACAGGCAGCATCCGAGGCAGAGGGAGGCAGGCTCCTGGGAGACGTCTTGGCGGCAGCTAGCCAGCCGGGAGAGGAGCTTTTGTCCCTTCCGCCTGCCCAGCACAAAGGGACAAAGGTGGCAGCCCCCGGCAGCCGGCCCAGAAAAGTGCAGCACGGGGGCCCGGGGCTGGGGCTGCTGCCCTCCTCCTTCCGGAGGCTGAGTGTGGCCTGGGGCCCCCACCCCTGGCACTGCCCCTGTAGTCCTGTGTGTGCACGTGTGTGTGCACTCAGCATGTGCTCCTCTGCCTGGGGCCAGCTCCAGCGCTGCCCAGTGGCCCGGGTGAGGGGGGCACCAGGGCCACCCAGAGCTGCCCTCCCACCCTCCTGCCCACATTCTCCCAGCCCTTCCAGAGCACCCAGCAGCCTCTGGAGCAGTGATTCCAGGGTCTCCACCCCCACAGATCCGAGCAGGTGCCCCCCACCTGTGCTCCAAGTGTCCCCGCCGTGAGGGCTCGGGGGACTCAGGCCTGGCACAGGGAGTGGGCACGGGCAGGCCGGACACCGCCAGCTCAGAAGCTGCTTGTGGAGGCCCAAGGGTGCTCAGCTCTCCACATCCTGCTCCCTCCCTGGGCCCGCTGAGACATGGCTCACACACACACATGCACACACACACACATATGCACACACAGGCATGCACGCAGGTATGCAGCCACGTGTACACGGCATGCACACACGCACACACAGACGTGTACACACATGCTCATGAACGTAACACATGCACACACATGCACACACGCCCAGTGCACACACACTTGCCCCATCGTGGGAGGCGTGCAGGTGCCCAGGTGCGGGGTGCCCGGCTGGGTTCTTGGGGCTCCTGTTTTCCACCTTGAGACTCAGCCGGGCTCAGGGGGCCCCTCCCTATGGCAGGTGGGATGGGGGCCGTCGGGGGCCTGTGCCTTGAGGGGGCACTGCTGACCTGGGGGCTGGACTCGCCACCCTGAGCAGGACCGAGCGCTGACCGCGAGCAGGCGGGAGGCAGCAGGACGGGGTGGGGTGGGGATGTCCCCTGGCTTGGCCCCCCTGAGGGAGGGCTCCAGGGCCAGCGTCAACCTCAGAACCCCCGGCTGCCTCCCCTGGCTGTGCACGGGCCTGCCAGGGCCGACTCGCTCACGTCACGACCCCTCCGCTTGCTCGGATTCTGCTGAGCTGAGGTTGTCCCGAGGTTGTGCACGCTCTGGGGGAGGCCAGGAGCCCTGGGCCCCTCTGCACCCCCACCCACCCCCGGCCATGCGGCCTTAGGAAGTCGCCTGGCCGCCTGGCTCCCTGTTCCTGCTCTGGAAAGCAGCATCCTGAGCCACCTGCTGGCGGGAGCCGAGGGGACTGAGATCATCTGAGCCGAGCGCGTGGCCCCGTGGCCAGTGTGGGGTGGGTTCCGGTGGCCGTGGCTGCTGTAGACGCTGCACCTCAGGGGTGGCCCCAGAAGCCAGAGCCAGGCAGAGGCGCCCACTTATCCAGGAAGGCTTTGCCAACAGCCCTGGCCTGTCCTCCATCCCGCCTTGACTCCACAGGGCCCGCAGCTGCCTGCAGCCTCCTGTCCACCCTGGATGGCGTCGCCATGTCCTGGTGTGGCCACACAGCAGGGACATAAGACAACGGGCATTTATTCTCTCCCAGCTCTGAAGAGCAGCAGTCCAAAATCGAGGTGTGGGCAGACCGTGCCCCCTCTGAGGCTCTTGGGAAGAACTCTCCCTCACCCCTTCTGGCTTCTGGTGGTTTCCGGCCATCCAGGCATCCCAAGCTTGTGGTGCGTCCCCCCACGCCCTGCCTGTCGCACGGGGACGTCTCTTCTGTCTGATTTGGACTCTCGTCACTGGAGGAGATCACCCTGAGGTCCCTGATTACATCTGCAAAGGCCCATTCCGGAGTCAGCTCCCAGGATGTGGATGTCCCTCTTCGGGGGACGCTGTTTGACCCTCCCTGTGGCCGTGGCTGGGACAGGGCCAGCTTGGGATGCGTGGCCGGCAGGAGGCAGGGCTGCCTGGCATGGAAGGCCCCGGACTGACCCGCCTCCTTCTCCCTCCACCTGAGGGTTCGGGGTGGGGGCCTCCTGAGGTCCCAGTCTCCCCAGGATGCTGAGGCCAGAAGGGGCTGCTGCCGGCTCCTGGCAGCCTCTAGTCCGTGCGGAGGAGGGTGGCCGCTCTCCCGAACCCCTTTCATCCACGCAGCTCCTCTGCTGGGCATGGAGGGCGGGTGGAGGGGCAGCTGGTGCCCGGCGCCCACGCCCTCAGCGGCTCCCATCCGAGCTCACCCGACAGCCTGAGGGTCCCTGGAGGCCGTTTCGATGAGGCCCTCAGACGCCGTCACCGGGGCTCCTGTCTCCAGCACTTCCCCAGGTGGCCCTTGACTGGGAGCCAGTGTCGGAGTTACTGTGTGTGTGTGTGTGTGTGTGTGTGTGTGTGTGTGGACCCGCTTAGAGGCTGGGGCCATGGCAGGAGAATTGTGCATCTGGAAGTTTCCCGGGGAGTTCCACTGAGGACGCCCGACAACCCTGCTGGGATCACGTGTGTGTGTGTGTAGGGGGGGGTTGCAGGTCCGTGTGGCCCCGCTCCTCCTGGGGAGGGGTCTCGGTCCAGGCTGGAGGGTGGGTCTCCTGGGAGATGGGCGCTAAGGCCGCACCCAGGAGGGGCCTGGAGGCTGCAGGACGGAGCCCTGGAGCTGGACAGGGGTGGCTGGGTCCCAGTTCCGCCGCCGGCCAGCCGGAGCCCGGACATGGCCCTTGGCCTCCATGGCGTCACCTGTACATACTTCACCCAGTGCGTGCTGGCCTGGCCCAGAGCTCCAGCTGCAGCCCCCGTGGACCTGGCTGCCCACCCCCCACCCCGTGGACCCGGCTGCCCACACCTTGCTCCTGTGGACACTGCTGTCAGGAGCCCAGAGTGCACAAGGGACATTTGATGTCCTGTGCCCAGGCAGGTGGAGGGTGTGAGGCCAGAGTGGCGGCTGCAGGGCCTGAGTGTCCCTCCTTGGCTCCCCAGTGCCCAGGCCGTGCAGGGGCTGCGGGCGGCTTAGATGCAGAAGGGGGAGTGTGCCGGGCCCTGTCCCCTCCCAGCCCCAGAGGTGGGCTGCTCTGTCCCTGGTGCCCAGCCAGCTCTGCCGGGTCCCCTGGCCCCATCCCAGGAGCCCATGGCACCCAGCCACCTCGTGGCACACCCACGGCTTGCCTGCTGCAGGGAGAGGGGTTCTGCCATGGCTGTCCCCTAACTGGTAGCTTTCAGGGATCAGGACCCCCCTCTTCAGGGAAGGGGCTCTGGTCCTCATTTGTGAAACTCTGATCAAAGGCTGCCTGCCTGCGCCCTCGGCTTCCCAGCCTGAGATTCTGCGTGGGACATTCCGAGTGCCCGGCAGCTTCTTCCTCTGTGGTGCCCCCTCTCCAGGCACCACATTAACTAATCATGACGTGCCCCACTTTCCAAAAGCTCGGACCACCTTCCTGAGTGGCACACAGTGAGAGCGCCAGAGTCTTCCGGGATTTTCCGCAGCCTTCAGAAACCAGGAAGGGAGCTCAGGCACTAACGAGGTGGCTCCACACTCGCTGGCTCCTGTGCTTCCCAGACCTACTGTGTTCAGTGTCCCCGGGGACGCTCAGGCAGGCTTGTCAGATACTCAGCCTCTCTGACCCTCGGTTTCCTCTTCTGTAAAAGAGTGGGTGACAGTGGGCCTTGCCGCATGGGGGTTGGGGGCAGGATGTGGAGGAAACATGTTAACCTGCAGAGAAGGCGAGGAACAAGCTGGAAGGTGGTAACTCTGCCGATAGAGCGCAGGAAAAGGGCTCCCGGAAGCTGCCTTGGTCCCTGGCCCACAGTCCCCAGGGTCCATGCTGTGGGCAATCAACCCGCATTGTCTGGCACCCGCGAAGCCAGGATGGGGTCAGAACAGAGTCTGTGGGGAAGGCTGGGGCGCGGGGTCCCTGTCTGCGTCCACCTCTCAGCTGAGGGCTGCCGGGGTGGGGCCTGCCCTGCGTCCCTGCCGCGGGCATCTCCACGGGTGGTGGCCTGCAGCTATGGGCTGGACGGTCGCCGGGAATGCAGCAGAGAAGCGGGTCTAGGGGCTGAGCTGAGGGGGCCGGGGGGCCATCAGGCCCAGCAGGAAGCTGGTTCCCTCCAGGCAGCTTGAGGGACAGGGCCACCCGGATGCCCCCTTCCTGGACCCAGCCCCCTGTCACCCACCCCCCTGGGCCGCCTTCTGGCCTTCCACAGGGGCTCAGCGGAGGGGGCAGCCTTGCGGGGCGGTGGGCCCAGTGCGGCCATCAGTGCTGCGGCTGTGCTGCATCCCAGCCTGGTCCAGGGGGCACCTGTGCAGCCCGGGATCTGGCCAGGAAAGGGTCGGCTGCCGCCCGGAGTGGAGAGCATTTCCCTGAGACCCTGACTGCACAGGCATGCGGGGACCCTGTCCTGGGCAGCTGGCAGGGGAGGGATGGGCCGGCCCTATGGGGCCTTTGGCCACTGCCCCCAAGTCCCCCTGGCCCTGGGCCGCGCAGAGCCACTGGGGGCTGGTGATTCAGGCCTGAGCTTTCAAGGAGGCGCCGTCAACCGCAAACGGCGAGGTCTGTCTGCACAATGCGGCCTGGGTCCCCGTCTTTCCGTCCGTCAGAAACGCCAGCCCTGAGGCGTGAGGCTGTGCCCTCTGTGCTGGGCAGGAGGGCGGCCGAGCGGGGCCTGCTGGCTGTGCATCGGGCCCAGAGGCCGGGAGGCGGATCCCCTGGGACCAGGTGGGGTGGCAGCAGCACTTGCCCGCGTGCCCACCTGCTGGCACCCTCTGCCCCTCCCCATGAAGGCCTGGCAGGCGCCGTGTCCATCCCGGTTTGCAGGAGACAAGGGCGGAGGGTGACTAGCTGTGGTGCCCGGGCCACAGGCAGGGAGCCGAGTGGGCAGTTTCCAAGGCCATGCACGCTGGGGTCCAGGCCCCTGACCAACCCTTTCTCCCGCCCGTTCCCATCCTCAGTGGCCAGTCCCTGGGAGCAGCACCCCAAGCTGCCACCTTCACCCCACGCAGGTATGAGGTGGGGGTTGGGCAGGGGCTGTGCCCCCCCCAGAGGGCAGCAGGAGCTTCCTGCCCCCGTGGCCACCACCACCCTGGTGGGCACACAGGGACACCATGTGCTGTTCACCCCCCAAGAGGGCAGCAGATGGGCCTGGGAAGACGCCTGAATAATTCATGGACAGTGGGGACTGGCAGGTGTGGCCGGGGCCCCCCAGCCTGAGGCTGGCACATGCCTCCTTCCTGCCCGCTCGGCTCTGGGGGAGTCCATGCCCGGCAGCTCCATGGTGTGCTGCCCCTCCCCCAGGGGACCCCACTGAGCGGCCACCCAGGGGCCTGGCAGCCCCCTCCGCACACTGTGCCCTGACCCCACAGCCACAGCACCCAGCTGCTCCCGGCATCTCCCCCGCTACAGATAAGGACGTCGGGGCCCCAGGAGGGGGTGCCCCGTGGGTCCTTCATCTAGCTGACGGGTCCCAGAAGCAGCTGAGCAAGTGGCGTCCACCAGGGCTGCCCTCATGGAGGAAGAGGCCGCGGGGTCCAGGGCTCTCTGACCATGGCCAAGGAAGGTGGTGGGGGCTCCCCCTGGGGCCAGTGCCTCCCTCCTGCAGGGCCCACCCGAGCTCGGTGCTTCCAGCACAGCGGCCCCCACGGAGGCCGAGACAGGTGTGTGCGTCCCAGCTGCCCCTGCCTGGGGTCCTTGCTCCCGTAGGCAGCCCCCCGTGATGCCTTTGCCCTGTTCCTGCGGGCTCCAGCATGTGGGCCCGGTCTGGGTCCATGACCCCATGTCCCCCGAGACGGAAGGAACTGCTGGGGCTCCCAGGTGCCCCCAGATTGGAAACGTCTTTCCTGCGTTTCCCAGGTGGGGAGGGGGCAGTGAGGTACGGACAGCCTGGGCAGAGGAGCTCTGAGGAGCCCCCAAGAGCCTGTGGCTGTGGCTGGGAGGCAGCCCTACCTGGCACCCAGCTGGTGGGTGGGCAGGGTCAGGGGTCAGCTAGGGTCCCATCAGCAGAGGGGTGTAAGGCAGGGGCGGTGGGTGCCCCCTGAGTAAGGGGCCCTGGGCTGTTGCCTGCAGCAGGGGCTGAGCTGCAGCCCACAGGCCGCAGGGGAGGGCCAAGGTCCCGGGGCATTGGCAGCGGCTTTGCCACGGCAACATTCCCGGGCAGAGGGCAGCCACGAGGGCTCGGGGCTGATGGAGGCCGCAGGAGGGGTCCGCTCTGGAGCAGGAGCCCCTTGCCGAGAACAGCCGGTGAGCACCGTCCGGGCGGAGCTGGGGGCTGGCGTGGCTCACTGTGGGGGTAAAGCCGGGGCCACAAGTCGCCATCCCCGCTGACTGTCCCCGTCTCTGTGCTTGTCTGTCTGTCCCTCCCTCCAACTGCTGTTCAGCCAGTGCCCATCGTGGATGCTGCTCTCTGCGGGCCCCGGTGGGCTCTGGAGACTCGGGAGTGGGCAGAACCACACCTGAGGCCCACGGCCTCCTCCGCGTGGTGGGGGCAGGGCGGGCGGCCAGTCAGGCATCTGTGGTGGCCCTGGGCCGGGCCTGGCCTTGCCGGCAGCTCTCTGGTGGCAAGCATGGCCGACCTGCAATGGCATGCAGGTGCCTGGCTCTCCCCGGCTCTCCCCTTAACCTGAGCGTTGGGGGACAGGCAGCAGGGGGGCCCTGCAGCCCTGTCAGGGCTCCGCCCTGTCCACTGCCCCCGGGAGGCTCAGGGCCCCTCACAGAGGGCAGATGGCGGTGGCCGCCGGGTGCCTGGGGCTCCGGGCTCCGAGGTGCCTAGTGCTTCAGCGTGCCACGGCGTGAAGTATCATGATGGGGCACGCTGTGCCGTGCCGACGTTCTGTGATGTGGTCTGATGTGCCATGACGTGGCATTGCTAGGCGTGAACTGGGGTGACTGATGTCAGGGACCCTGCATCCGGCTGCAGAGGACTGGTCCTCGGGCCTCCGTGGTGGGGGTCACAACATCCGCCACCATCAGCGGCCCGTCCTCTGCCTCCGTCGTTCCGCTCTGCCCTGGGGTGGGCACAGCGGGGCGCACAGCCATTTCCAGGGGGCTTTGGAGCCGGTTGCTGGGGAGCCTGGGAGAGAGCAGGCAGGTGCTGAGGAGCCTGGCTCTGGGGGGCAGTTGAAGACCTGGGCCCCCCACCCCGTCTTCCTCCAGCGTTGTGTTCACTTCGGTTCATCTGCCTGGAAGAGATTCAGGGGGCCCGTCCCTGGTGCTCCCTGCCCCCCACAGATGAGGGGTGGGGGGGCTTTCTGGGCCGAGCTGGCAAAGGCAGGTGGTGAGAAGCAGCACTGGAGGCCTCAGACACGGGGCGCCCCCAGCCCCACCACGGGTGAAGGGCAGGGTCCCCCAGCTGGGCCTGCGGAGCGCGCGAGTGGGTGCAGGCTGCGTCCCTGCGGGCGGCTCCTGTTTGTGTTTCAATGTATTTTTAAAGTGTTCTGCAGCTGTGCTTGACTCAGTTGCATTCTTCGGCGGCAGCTCGGCAAGCAGCACATTAGGGGGTTATTTTGGGCTTGGCATTATTGAGAATTATTATATTCTGCATTTGTAAGGAAACAGCATCGCCGGGGGCTGAGCGGGCCGCACGTGCTGGGTGGGGGTGCGCGTGCTGCGTTAGGGGAGCGCGGCCCAGGCGAGGCGGAACCAGCGGCCTTGGGGCCGTGGCCGCACTCGGGGCAACCTGTGACATGGGTGCTCATGGCCAAGGCCCAGGCTGCCCCCAAGGCCGTGACGCAAGAGCGCCCCACCCCGCCCACCTCCACGCCAGCACCCCAGCAGGCTGGCCGGACCCGGGGAGGATTGGCAGTGCCCTCAGCTCCCCACCCCTCCTGCTCAGCCTGCCCAGCACGGCCTCTGAACGCCCCTGGACACCCCGGGCCAGGCTGTGGTCGTGTCTGCTCGCTGCCGCTGCAGGCCCTGGCACCCCAGGGTGCTCCATGGAACTGGGTGCAGCTGAGTGACATCACCCCATCTGTGGAGGAGCAGGGACACTCCTGGGTTGGGGGATCTCAGGAGAGGACCAGACAGACAGACTGTGCAGGGAAGTTGAGGCAGAGGGGGAGGGGACGGAGCTCCAGCTGCCCCCGAGTCTCCAGGGCGTGGCTCTCTGGTGGGGACTGCAGCACCCCTGTCCCCCACAGCCCAGCTTCCAGCACCAGCCCATTCCTCCCTGTGGTGTAAGGGACCCAGGTGGCTCTATCCAGTTGGGATCCCCCTGTTGCTGCTGGGACAGGTCAGCAGGGGGTGGGGGCTGCTGGGCCTCCCCATGGACATCCTTCAAAGGGCCCCAGGCCACCCCCTTATGGAGCCGGTCAGGGACCCCCCAGCCCCCACAGGTCCCCAGAGCCAGCTGCCTTGGGGCTGGCCCGGGACCCCCGTGGCTCCAGGGCAAGTCAGTGTCAGTCTGCTGGCTCCTGGCTCCACGCTTGGCTCCCGGGGTGCTCTCTGCCACGTGTGCCCCATCAGGGCCTAAATTGTCCCTTGCTCTCAGCTGAGCCTTAAAAAGCCGGGCAGTGACTCAGCCGTCACGGGTGACAGCCAGGCTGTTGGGGCGGCTCATCCTGGGCAGCGGTGCCTCCTCCGGGCCCCTGGCCAGGTTGGGGACACAGGCAGCTCCCTCAGCAGAGAGCTGCCCCCCAGCTGGCCCCTGGCCTCAGCCACCCGCTCCTCCGGCCGTCACCCCTTCCCCCCGCTGCCGGCCCTTCCCCCTCCAGGACTGGGGAGACGGGACTTCCGCTGGCTTTGTCCGGGGGTGTTGGTGGGAGGTGGGAGGTGGGACTGGGCCTGCTCCTTCTAGGGGGACCCCAGACCCTGGGATCGCAGGCAGGAAAGGACCCCGAGGTCTCTGTGCCCATGCACCTTTCCGTCCCCTTCCCCGCAGAAGAGTGAGTGGGAGCCCCATCCCCAGTCCCTGGGGTCTGACATCCCCGTCCTGTCTCCCAGGCGACAGTGGCTTGGGTCAGGCCCTGATGGTCACCTCACGCTGGCAGGCCCTTGTCCGGGATGGCCTGGGGCTTGGGGCACTCAGGGTCCTGGGGGCACTGGGATGGGGGGCTGCCCACAGGGAGCCCTGCAGCCCCGCCTTGCACCACCTCGGGCCGGGGTGTGGCCTGGGCTCCAGCAGCAGGCCCCGGGCAGCCCCCACTCGCTGGGCCTCGGGGCCCGTCAGCCCAGGGGCCAGGCCTGATCTCCTCAACAGCCATGAGGGCTCTGATAATGAGGGTCTAGTGGTCCCTGTGTCTCAAAGGGCTCCCTGCCACAAGCAGCTTCTCTCTGGGGTCCCCGAGCCACCTGCCAGCTGGGCAGCAGAGCTTGAGCTTCCCAAAAGTGTGGGCACCTCCTTCCCTGCCCAGGTACCCCCCAGGGGATTGCGGGGAAGACCCCCACCCCCACCTCTCCAGAGGGGCACTCAAGGGACCTTAGGTGGTCAGGGAGGGCTTCCCGAAGGAGGCGGCTTCCCTCAGGGCACCTGACCATGGGGAAGGACAAGCCGGGCCCAGGGAGGAGGCTGGTGGGACTAAGGTGGTGCTGGGCGGAGCTGCCCCTGCACCCTTCGCCTAAAAATCCCCAGTGACTCACTCACCCGCAGCCGCCCCTCTTCCTTCTTTTCTTTGTTTTACCCTAAAGAAAAAATAAACATTTGCCTGCGTGGCATCGGCTGACTAATGGGGCTCGCGCAGCTGGGGTGGGGGTGGCACATGGCTGGGGGTGCTGCAGAGGGCACGGAGGGCTCGGGAGGGGGCCTGGTGGGCTCAGGGCCTCCTGGATGGGTCCCGTCTGTGTCCCGGCCCCTCCTGGCGAGTCCCTGCTTCCCTCGCCCCAGGCTGCAGGTAGAGGTGAGGGGGGCTGCGTCGTCACGGTGGTTTGTGGCAGGGCCAGTGACCGTCTGTCGTCAGAGCCCTAGTGGCCAAGGCAAGATGGCTGGGGTGGGGGCAGGACGGGCCTTGCCGGTCGGAGGGGCCCCTGTTGGCCACTCGCAGGTGCCTGGCTCTGGATGAGGCTGAGGATGCAGATAGAGGGACGCATCCGTGTGTCCTGCTGCCAGAGACCTTTGCTGAGGGCCAACCGCATGGCACAGGGATCCGGCTGAGGTGCTGGGCAGCCCAAGTCCCTGGAGAAGCAGCTCATGTGCTGCCGGGACCTCCAAGCCCCTGCCTTACCTGGGAGGGCGTGGCCTCCAGGAGGCATGGCCAGGGTGCTGGTGGGTGTGACCTCCAAGAGGTGTGGCCAGTGCTGGTGGGCAGGGCCTCTGAGAGGCGTGGCCACGGTGTCAGTGAGCGGGCCTCCAGGAGGCCTGGTCAGGAGTGGGCAGCGGGGCAGCCTGGGAACTGGGGAGGGACCACGTGAGAGCTGGCCCGGCAGTGGGCAGGGCAGGGGTCTGTCAGGCGGCCCCTGGCTGCCCCTGCCCCGAGTGAATGCCCCCGAGGGTGGGCTCTGAGCTCCGCTGCACCTGCCTGGCCGGGGGCAGGCTCCGGCCACCGGTGGCCCAGGTTCTCTGGCCAAGTGGCCTGTGTACCTCCCAAGGGCTCTGCCACGTGGGAGCTCCTCCGCCAGGGGCTCCCCCTCTGCCCCCTGGCCAGAAGCCCCGAGATGAGGCTACCCCGACCTGCTCACTGCTCCCTCCCCAGTCCCAGGCACCTTCCCGCACACAGCAGGTGCCTAATGCATGCTGGTGCAGAAGAGGCAGGAGGGAGCAGGGCGAGGGAAGCAGTGGCCATCCCGGCCTGTGGCTTCGGGGCAGACCCCCGGCCCTGGGGTGGGGTGGGCTGGGGGGGTTGCGGCACAGCCCCCTCTGCCCAGGGGGTCCCGCCGAGGGCTGCAAGCCAGGGCCGGGGGACGGGAGCTGCCTGCAGTAACCTGCCTGCGGCGTGCACGAGCCGCTGATGTTAAGGATTTCTATATTCTGAATGAGGCTTCTGGCCCGACAGGCTCAAGGCCAGACCCCACGCGGGGCCTCAGAGCAGGACGGGGCTGAGCCGTTGCCCGGCCAGCCTGGGTGGCCTTAGCGGGCCCCTGGCCTGGGAGCCTCGTGCCCTTTCATGCTCTGTGGCAGGCACTCCCTGTCCCCGCTGTGCTGCAGTGAGGCAGTGGGGTGGGGGCCCAGGAATGGAGGTGGGGTTGCCCTGCCTTCTCTCGGCCCCTAGGACCCCTCCCTTTAGCAGGCCCATCAGGGATGGGGGGTGGCCCAGTGGGGTGGGGACTCCGGGAGGGCCCTCAGGGGCCAGCACCCGAAGAGGCCATGGGACGGGGCAAGGTGGGGGCTGGGCTGGGAGGCAGGGGTCCCCGAGGGCTGCCGGTGGTCCTGGTCCTGGTCCTGGGCTCTGCTTGTCTCGGTGCCCAGGCGGCCACAGTTCTGCCTGGCAGCCGGCAAGTGGGCTGCAGAATCTAGGTCAGGCCGGCGGGGAGGCGGGCTGGGGGCAGGTGCCAGCTCCCACGTGCTTGGGCATGGCCGCCGGCAGGGCCTGTCCGCTGACCTCGGCCTGGGCCCTGGGCTGGGGGCCCGCTGCGTGCGGAGGGGGCCGTGTGTGTGTCGGCGAGGGTCTGGGTGTGGTTTGGGGGGGCCCAGTGGGGGTGACTGCAGGGGTGCAGGCCGGAACCTCCGCAGCCGCCTTGTCCCCGGCCCTGTCCCTGGTCCTCACCCTGTTGTCATGGGGTCACGGGGCCTCCCACCTCCTGGGGAGCCTCCTGCTGTGGGTGCTGCCCCACATCCCCCAGGGCTCTGCCTGCAACCCGGCCCTGCTCTGGGATTGGAGCCCCTGCCCTGGGGACCTTGGGGACACTGGGAAATAATGACAGCCCATCCAGCCAGCGGCCGCCTTTCCCACTGCTCCCCACCCTTTGGGCCCTCGTATTCCATGTCCTGCTGATGGAGTCTTCTTTGTTGACCCCAGTCTTCTCTGTGGCTCCTTTCGGGGCCACCGCTTGGAGGAAGCAGGAGCAGGTCTGTGCTCTCGTCTGGGCCTTGAACCCCCCATCAGAGCCTGTACATTTGGGGTTCCCTCAGCCACTCAGCCCACACCCCATGTCCGTGTCCAGTCCTGGAGTTTTCTTACCTGCCCCCCCCACCTTCTTGTGGCTTCTTCCTAGATGCTCCCTCTCTGGGGCTCAGCCTGTGCCGGCCACAGCACCCATGGGGACACCTGAGGGGCGCACCACCTGTCCCTGTGCCGTCTAGTTCCCACAGCCTGCGGTCAGACCAGCCCCCCAGTGCTGCAGCCTCTTCCTCACCCAGGCCATGTGCTCGGCTGTGACCCCAACCCCAGGACCAAGCCCCATTGGGGTAATTCCACGTGGGGATCTTTGTAGGGTTCACAGAGGGGCCCTGAGGAGGTGCACCCCCAAAGACAAGCATCCCCTGCTTGCCTGTGCACCCCTTCCCTCTCCCCAAGGAAAGAGGCTGCTCAGCCCATCCTGGGGGTGTCAGGAAGGGCTGGGGGGTCCTGGTCACTCGAGGACCCCAGAGTGGCTTAGGGTCTGAACAGACACTGTGGCATCGACAGGACCCCGAAACCAGGCAGGACGACAACCCCAAGTTGGCTTCAAAGTTGAATAATTTACCATCTTCCCAGGGACAGGTCCCTTGGCCACCTGCCACCCAGTAGCACGGCTGTCAGTGCCCCCCGTCACCGGGGCCGCGATGCCGTCCCAGACGCGCTCAATGCTTTCGGGAGGTAAAGACATGCCAAGTGACGACTGAGGTGGCCAGGTTGGGCCCTCGAGGGGGGACAAGGCAGCAGCATGGCGCTGGGGGCTTTGCACCTGGGCGCGGCCTGGGCCTTGGTACTGCCGCTGCCTGCCTGGCAACACCCTGCCTCAGTTTCCCCATCTGAAAAGCATAGGGGCGCAGCCTGGGTGGCCTCTGCAGGCCCTCTACCTCGGCCGCTCCAAGGTGGCGTGGGGATGGCAGCATCGGGGACATGCCCGGGCTCCTGGCGCCAGCGTCGGAGCCCCCGCCTGTGAGCTCTGCTGGGCGGGCTGCAGCCGCGAGTCGTCTATCGTCACAGGTCAGGGGGCGTTTCCTTGGAGATTTATGTAGGACAGGAGCTGCACGCTGTCATCGTGGTGCCCCATAAACGTTTTCGAGGGCGTGAATCTGCTTTTCTCCACTGCGGGGGTGGGGGTGGGGGTGGGGGTGGGGCGTCTCATGGCCTCCAGCTCCCTGGGGGTCTCGGGCAAAGCGGCCAGTGCCAGTGGGCACGGGAAAGTGCTCGGCCCCTCCCCACGGCCCTGCCCGTGGCATGCAGTACTGTGCGTGGCCAGCAGGGCGGCGGGCTGCCGAGGGTGGGGAGGGGTAGCTGGGCCTGGAGGGGGCGGCTAGGGGGGGTCTCACTCCTTCCCCAGCCTGCTCTGCCCGCTCTGCCCCTCACGCTGGCCGTGACCACTCGTGTCCTGCCCGCCTCTCGGTTTCTGACTCTCTGCTGTACAGCCCTGGGTCTCTTTGGGGCTCTGTTTCTCCCTCCTCAAGCACAGGCTTGCGTCTGGCCCAGCCTTGCTCACCCCAACGCAGGTGCACGAGGCTGCCCGCCAGCCCCAGGCACACACGGACCCTTGGTGCTCCCCTTGGTGCTGCACCCTGCCCTGCCAGAGAAATTGGGGAACGAGCAGCCTCAGGGAGCCAGAGGCACAGCTGGGGCGGGCGCGGGGGCAGGAGTTGGAAGCCTGGGTTCTGGCCTGGGCTCTGCTCCCACTCTCTGTGAGGCCCAGGCCAGCCCCCTGCCGGTCCCGGGGCTCCGTCCAGCCTGTGGAGCCAGGACACCCACCCCAGCTGGGAGGGAAGTGGCGGAGGCCCTGTGGGACTGGGGGTATGCAGCATGAGGGGTGGTCATCACGCTCAGCCCGGGCCTTGACCTTGGCGTTGGTCAGCAAGCACCAGGGGCTGCCCACTCCCTGCAGGCTGCAGACCTGGGGATGGTGTGCAGAGTCCCAGGCGAGGGGCCGCAGGGTTTCCTCCTGTCTCTCTCCCATAGACGGCGGCCAGCTGCAGCCTGAGACTGGCCTTTTGGGGACAGGGGCAGCACTTGAGATCCAGAGGCAAGGACCAGGCTCGACCAGGCTCCAGGCAGTGGGGACAGGGGAGGGGTGGGAGCAGCCACCCAGGGGGTTTCAGCCTTGGACTCTGCCCAAAGGGGAGGAAGCAGGATCTGGGGGCAGCGTTGGGGCTCGACGGCACTCTTTGCCTCAGTCTCCCCTCCTGACGTGGGGGGCTGGCCAGGGAGGAGGAGGAGGAGGGCTCCGGATGGGCTCGCAACCCCACCTCCTGCCCCGATTTAGGACTCGCTTGTTCCAGCTGCCCTCTTCAAACAAGAAGAAAATTAAACTCGGGGACCGCAGGCCCCTGTTCCATGAGGACACCTCCCCACCCTGCCACCACTGGGGTCAAACCATCTCAAAGGCAGAGTTGTGCTCAGATGTCCAGAATGGAGATTCATGAGACCAGAATCTTAAGCAAGTTACCTGGCGGGTGTCAGCGCTTTCAGCGCAGCAGGCGCGGGGCGCGGTGTGCGGGGCGGCTGATGGATTATTCATTGGGGCCCGACTTGGGTTTCAGCTGGCAGCTCCGGAGGGGCCCTCGCGGCCTGTTGTCACGTTGCCTGGGCTGCCCCAGCCCCCCTTGCTGCCTCAGCCCCTCCCCCACCTTCGGGTCCTCAGGTTTTGCCTCCCATCCCCTCCCCCTCCCCTCTCTCCCTGCCTTGGTTTCTCCTCTGGCTTCCTGGAGGGGAACCGTCCCAGGAGGGGGCCCTGGCCACTAGGCCACACACCCCCATCCCTCCTCCCTGGCTCAGCTCAGCCCCCCTCCCAGGACCCTCCTCCCACCATGGCTGGTGGCAATCTTGGGGTCCAGGGGGCAGGATGCGGCCCCACTTTTCTGGTGTCGGCCCAGTAGATGGACACAAGCCCAGGCAACCTGACCATGTGATGAGTGGGGGCCCAGGAAAGAAAATCGGGGTCAGCCCATGCAGGTGGGGTCCACAGGACCTACCGTGTACCCCTCTGCTGAAGGGCCAGGGGCTCCGCAAGTGGCAGTGAAGGGAGGAGGGCTGCCCTTTAAGGGTGCCGGGCAGCACGGCTGTCCCCAGGGCAGGGCCCAGGTGGCCACACGCTGCCCGCCGCCTCCACATCTGGGGCCTGCCTGGCAGGAGGCAGCCGCGCTTTGAGGGGCAGCACTTGCTCCCCTGCTCCGGCTGCTCCCAGAACCCAGGGACCCCTGTCCCCACACACACTGCAACCCACCCTTGGGTGGCCAGCATCGGGCCCTGGCCAGACCAGGCCGAGGGTGGACATGCACCTCTGAAAACCTCACTCCGAGATGGGAAAGGATCTTGTGCTGCTCCAGCAAACGGTGTTTCCCTCGGACGGGGGCTGCGGCAAATTACACTCAGACACACGCCCGGGCGAAGGCAGAAATCGCTGCTCAGGCCAGAAGGGAAATTGGCCCCGGCGGGGTCAGGAGCTCCTGCCCAGCGACGGCCAGGGCGGGGCGGGGCGGGGCTGCCCGCCAGCTCCCCAACAGCACCCCTGCGCCCCAGAACCGTGGGCTTCGGATTCTGCTGCCTCTGCAGTCACCTGTGCAGCCAGGTTGCACATACAGCGGGGCGGGGGCGGCGCAGACGGGCAGGTCGGAGGCTCCGCCCCTCGGCCTGGACCTCCGGGGAGGCCTCCCGCTTCCGACCTGGGAATCCCCTGCTGGAGAGCCCCTTTGGGGATGGGGTAATTTGTGGGGGGCGGCTCGTGTGGAATGACTGGAGGAGCCTGAGGTCCGTGGGGTCTCCAGCCCGGGGGCGCTTGGTGGGACGGGCCCTCCCGGCTGCCCCCGCCCCCTCCCACCCCCTCCGGGCCCCGACCAGCCCTGCTCGTGCCGACCCCCGGGTGGGCGCCGTGCCGGGCAGCGCAGGGTTAAGGGCGGGCGGGGCTCCGCGGGAGGGGCGTTCCCGGCGCTGACACCGCCCCCTCCCCGCGCGCGGGGCGCCGCCTCGGCTCGGGCTCCGGGGACGCGCGGGGCTGGCTCGGGCTCCGGGCCCCCTCGGGCCGTGCCGGTCGCCATGGAAGAGCCCGGGGCCCCCGGCGAGCTCGGCCGGGACCGAGGTGAGGAGGCGGGGCCAGGAGGGGGGCGGTGGACGGAGGGAGGGGCCGCCCCGTCCCCGCGGGGAGCCCGCTGCCCCGCGCCCCGCCGTCCCTGGGCCCCTCGCGGACCCCTCCCCAGCGGGGTGTCCGGGAGCGCGGCCGGACGACTCGTTGCCCGCCAGCACCGCACGGCCCCGGCCCCGGATCCGCCGCTGGCCGCGCGTCTCCGCGAGGGGTCCCCTCGGTGGCCGCAGGGTTGAGGCAATCCCGAGGGGCGGCGCAGAGGAGGTGTCCCCCAGCCCTGCGGACGCAGTTTCCCTGGAAGGGGCATAGGGTCTGGGGGTGTCGAGGGCTGGTGAGCTCTGGCCTGTGCGACCCGGGGGACTGCCGGGCCCACCCCCACCGCAGCACCCCGCCCAGGGTTTCAAGGCAGCGGAGTGGCCCGGCTCGGTCAGCACCACGGACAGGGCCGGCCGCCTACCCGCGCTCCCAGCGCCGCAGCCCCAGGCTGAGAGTTCTCGCTGGGATCTGTCATTTCTTTCCTGGGCCCGGAGGCATTGCCTGGGCCGACGGTGACGAACCGGGCCGGGGGAGGCATGGGGAGCGGCTGCTCGGCACCAGGAGCTTGGCGGCGAGAAGGGGCCTCGGGGCTCCATTCCCGAGGGGGTGTCTTTGGAGCTGGTGGAGGAGAACTTCTTAACAGGGTTCGTCTGCCCTGACCACGGCGCTTGCCCCGGGGCCAAGGGTGGGAAAGGCAGAGAACGAAGGGGGTCAACTGCCAGGGCCGAGCTGCAGCAGGCGTGACTCGGGCAAGACAGTAGGGAGAACTTTCGGACTCAGGACAGGCTTCCACGGGAGAGTAGGAACCTGCTGTCTGGAGACATACTTGGCCTCCAGGCGTCCTGCTCTCTGACCTGGAGAGGAGGGGCCTGGAGAGCCTGGGAGAGGCAGAGGGAGACGCGGGAGGCGGGGGCTTCACAGCAGCCTGCCTGGGAGGGATTCTGCCCATCCTTCAGCAAGCTGGGTGACCTCTCGTGAGGCGCAGGATCTCTCTGAGCCTCACACCTCGGGCGGGGACACCAGGGGGCTGCCTTTGGGCAGTGAGGAGTCAACGCAGGTGCCAGGCGCCTTCCGTACCCGGACCCCCTCCCTGGGCTGGGGTGCCCTTTGCGAATGGAGGACGGTGTGTGATGTGCCATGTGGTGCAGGTACGCCCAGCCCCCAGGCGCAGCCCATCACCGGGCTCCCATGGGTGGGTGGTCCCTGGGGAGAGCCTGTCCCTGCCTGTCTGGCCTGAAGACAGCTCCAAGGGGTCAGAACCCCAGGACGCCTGTGCCATGACTGGGTGGGGGACACAGGCTGCCATGTGGCCCCACAGCCCCGGAGTTTGGGAGACTTCACCCACCTGTGCCCCAGGAGCGGCCCCTGGCCCGGCCTTGGGGAGAAGCGTGTCCTCTGGGTGGGGGGCCTGGCCGGCTGGCCTCACAGGACAAGACGCAGCGGCCCGGCCCGTGTCTGCTGGGCATGTGCCGGCGTGCCCCCCGCCCCCCGAGAGGGAACAGTCTCGAGTGTGCAGCTGAGGAGGGAGCAGATGGCGGGGAGGCTCAGGTCCCGGCCTCCATCTGCGCAGTTAATGAGCTGACGGCAGCGGCTTCCTCCCTGCTGGCACCGTCCTCCTGGAGAGCAGGGCACGGCCCTGCCCTGGAAACGCCCCCTGTCCGCGGGCAGGTGTGTGAGGGGGTGGGACGCAGGGCCCCTCAGGGGCTGAGGTGGGCACTTCCACAGTCGTCGAGGGTGGGGGCCAGGGAGGGGGTGAGTAATCGGGCGCCGCGTTTCTTCTGAGGAGTTGGCTTCCAGAGCGGCTGACGTGGGCCCGGCCGGCTTGATGTATCTCCTCACAGGAAAGGCCGGTGGGCGTCCAGGTGGGGGCGATGGGCTCACAGTCCCAGGACAGGATGGGCATGTCTGCCTTGGCTCCCAGGAAGCCGTGAGTGAGGCTGTCACCTGCCTGGGGTGTCCCGCAGCCTGCCAGGGGTAGGGTATCCAAGAAGAGCCCCTCCCCGGGGCCTTGGGAGACGGCCAGCAGGAGAGAGGTCAGCTGCTTGGACGTCCTGCCCGCTCCACTCGAGCAGTGCCTGGGGCGGTGGCCGTGGAGCCCCCTAGTGAGCTCAGCGTCCCAGAGGCTGAGGTCCCGGGAGTCAGAGCGGGGCCTGCCGCTTGGGAACGGGTCTGCAGTGTGCTGGGGCCGGGGTCCTCAGCCTGCCCGGGCCCAGTGGCCCACGATGCACCTCCCAGTGACTCGAGCCAGTCTCGATTTCGGGTGATTGGGAGCTGGCCCGGCTCAGCCAGACTCCACCGCAGCGCCTCCCTTTCCTCTGGAACTTTCCACTGCTTCTGCTTTCAGGCCTCTGCAGTGCAGCTGGGCCCAGGGCTGGGTCCCGGCTTGAGCAGGGGGAGCAGAGGAAGTCTGGCGAGGCCCTCGGGAGGCTGCTTCCTGCGGAAACCACGTTTCCAGGAATTCCCATCTGCGTCCCTGGCTCCAAGTTGGGGTGCTCTGGGCTTCTCGAGGACGCTGGCCTTCTGCCTTGCATTGGCCCTGGGCAGCCTGGAAGGTGGGGCGACCCAGTGCCCGGGTGACCACACAGGCTCGGCCTTCTTGTGTTTCCTCGCCCTGGCTGGGGCTCTGTGCCCGCTCCACCAGGCCCTGCCAACCACCTCCTGCCCTCTTACCTGGCCAGGACTCCCGGGGTGAGGGGGGTGGGGGCAGGACGGGGGACCCCCCCAGCCCTCAGCAGCTGCCCCCTCCTCCCGTGCTCCATGAGGGTTTCCCCTCCTCTGACAGGCAGGCCACGCTCCACCTGGGGCTTTCCAGGAAGGCCTCCCCCCACGGCTGCTGCTGTGAGCCCGCTCCCTCTGGAGCCTGTGCGGGGAGCTCTTGGGCAGGGGCTTAGGGGCCAGACAAACGCCAGACTCTGCCCTTGCCTGGGCGTGATGACACCCACCCGGCCCGCTGGGCCTGCTCTTTTCAAGTGAAGCACAAGGAATAAGGCCTTGGGGTGCACATGAGTGGCTGCTGCTAGGACAGGAGCCCCCGGGACCTAGGAAGAGGCGGACAGTGAGAGCAGGCAGCCGTGAGAGGGGCTCCTTAGCCCCCCGGATGGGGCTGTTGAAGGCCAAGCAGACCCCCGAGTCTGAGTTGCCCCCATGAACTGAGCAGCCGTGGGCCACGGGCAGGGTGGCCAGGATGGTGGGGGCAGGAAGGGGTCACCTGGGAGGGGACAGTGCCCAGAATGGCCAAGGAAGGCCTGATGTTGGGGGCGCTAAGTCCCCTGTGGGCACTGGCAGCAGGTGTGGTGGGCACTGGAAGGCCTGGGGCCGGGGAGTCCACCCCTTACACGCAGCTCAGCAGGGCGCCATGGCTCTCCCAATGGGTCTCCCTGCAGCTGCCCTCTCAGGATGGAAAGAAAGCAGGGCTTCGCTGGCCACCCGGGGGATCGGATCCTTCCGGCAGGAGGTGGTGCCGCTGGCAGGGGTGGGGGCCTCTGGGCAGAGCTGGGCTATGGGAAAGTGGCAGCTCGGATGTGGGGACAGGTCCCCCTGCTCGGAGTGAGGCCGAGGTGGGCGTGGTGGGCAGAGCCTGGTCTGTGCCCCCTCTAGGATGCATGGCCGTCCGTGGCTTCCCCGGGGGTCTGTGAGCCCGGGTGGGAGAGGGTGGCCCCCTTGGCTGCCGAGCTGGCAGTGCCGTGGGCTCAGGGCCACCCGCCGGACGCCAATTGTGCTGCTGAAAGCTCGAGTTGTCGGCCTCGTGGACAGGGCCCAGCCCGAGGGAAAGGCCGCCCCGGCCGAGAGCCCCCTCCCCTGCCTGGCCTGGCTGACCGGGTCACATGGCCCAACTGCCCCGGCCCAGCTCCCTGCCCAGGGCACGGGCACCCTGGAGTCCTGCCTGGGGGAGGGCTTGTGGGTGCCGACTCTGCTTGACGAAACAGAAGTAGTTGGGGAGCAGGTGCCCAGACGTGTGGGGGTCCAGCTGCTTCTCGCAGATGTCACGATGCTCTCTGCCATGTGTGTGTGGCCCCCTCCGTTCCCCATCCCTCCCAGCAGCCAGGCCCGGGGGGCACAGTGATCCCCAATCCCTGGCTGGTGGTGGAGTCAAGGCTGCTCCCTCTGTCTCCCCCACCCCGCTGGAGGCTGAGCACCTGCTGCCTGCTGAGCTGGGCCCGGTGGGGGGCACGTCCCAGGGGCAGGAAGCTGGCTGATGGTGCCCTGGGGGAGCGCCCCGGGGGCTGGGCCGGACACCCACTGCCGCCCTGAGCGGGAGGCGAGAAGGGCCCTTGCCGGGAAGAACTGAGACAGGGAAGAAGCTTTGGGGGGTTGAGCCCTGCGTGCCCCCCATGTCCTGTCCCCCCACGGTTGCTGAAGGAGAGACACCCCGTGTGTGTGTGTGTGTGCCGGGGAGCCCGGGTGTGTAGCTGTGGGTTTGGATGGAGGATTAAATTGATTTTCCAGCCTTCCCGGGCAGCTCTCGCTGACGGCGGTGAGCGCCCCATTGCCAGCGGTGTTAGGACAAGATCCATCTCCGACATAAAAACAAAATTAAGCCCACGCTGCCGTGGCTTCCGACGGCGGCCCGTGCTCCCGAGCAGCCCTGCCTCCGACGGTGGAGCCGAGGACGCTCCCGGGACGCTGTGGTGGGCTCAGGGGCCTGCCTGTCCCTCTGTCTGTGCGGGAGCCGGGGCATGTCCCTCCCTCTCGGACCCCCACCCCTGCGGTGCCAGCCTCTCAGGTGTGGCTGCTCCTTCCCACCTGAGCGTCGTGGGCCTCAGGTGTGTTGGCTCCGGTCCGGTCTTTGTGGGAGGAGCCGGACGGGCCATGGCGGGGGCCTGGGATGAGCGGGGTGAGGGCTCAACCGGCGGGCAGGGTGGGCACACGGCGGGGGCAGGGAGGCCCATGGAGGGTGGGGGTGGGGGCTGGGGGGCTTCTCCACTGGGTGCCACCTGGGGCTGGGCCCTGCCTTGGCCAGGCCTGGTTGGGAGCTGCCTGGGCACCTCTGCCACGAAGCTGTTCACGGCTGGGGTATGGCTTCGCCCCGATGTGGGGTCCAACGGGGGTGGGCTCTGGGTTCTCTGAGGTCAGCCCACTGTGCCTGCCATGCTCACCTCCCCCCACCTGCCAGCTCCCCCCGTGGTGGTGCCAGAGCGACGGCCGGGCCGGGGAGCAGCTCAGGGCAGTGTGGGGAGCTGCTGGGCTTCTCTCATTGGGTACGAGGCTGGGGGCACATGGGGCACTTGCTCTGGGCTCAGCTGGTGAGTGGGTGCTAGCGTCCGCACCAAGGTCTGCCCAATCCAGGGCCCGCCGCCCACCACCTGCTGCCCACTGCCCACTGCCTGCCGCCCGCCGCCCACCACCCACTGTGCCGCCCTCAGGCTGCCTCAGGCCCCGGCCCCGCTCCCAGGAGGGTCAGGCAGCCGCTGCCTGGTGGGGTGGGGCCATGGGGGTCCTCGGGGCCCAGGCCGAGTCCTCTGTGCCACGGCTGCCATGACTGTGTGGGTGGGATGCCCGCAGGGGGCTCCGCATTGCCCACTGGCTCTCCCTGTCCCTGCCTCCCTGAGGCCCAGGGGGCCCCCGGAGGGCCCAGGAGCCAACATGCTCGGGGCCACAGGCCGGCCTGGCCCTCCGTGGGGAGAGGCTGGCACTGGGGGGGCACCTTGGGGATGGCTGACGCCTAGCCCAGGCCTCATGCCGGTGAGAGGACCAGAGTGTGTCCCTAGGCTCCGGGGTCCCCGGCCTGGGCCGTGCTGGGAGTCAGCTGACAGCAAGGCCTGAGCCCCCTCCCCAGCTTGGTCACTCTCCCCCAGAGGGCTGGGGGCCACGACCTGCCTCAGTCCCCGTCGCTGGACTCTGAGGAAACCCCCCCGCTGGTTCCTGCAGGTGTGGGGGGAGGGAGGGAGGCAGGGCGCCTCCTCAGGGCTCCGGTTGGAGGGGTGGGTTCCAGCCTCCCAGGGGATCGACAGTGGACTTGTGGATGGGGTCCATGGGGCCGCCCCCCCCAGGCCAGGGCTTGACCATCACGGCTGCACTGGGGGGACGGGACAGCAACCCTGGGGGTCCATCTTCCCACTAGGCATTGTGCACTGGGTCATGGCAGGGGCCGAGCACAGCCCTGGGCCTGGGGCCTCCTGGCAGCGTGGCCACCTCCCGTCCCCTCCCGGGTCCCCGGCTGGAGTCCCCTCAGCCTAAATCCTCTGAGCAGCTGGGCTGGCTCCTGCTCAGGATTAGTGCCAGGGCCGTGCTGCCCCTCCCCCACGGGCCTCGCGGGGACACTGCCCCTTCCGGGACGCAGCAGGCGTGGCGAGAGGGGCTCGGGGGCCAGGAAGGGAGAGCGGGAGGAGGAGGAGGAGAGAAGGGGCCGGGCGGGACCCCACGCCCATCCCGCTGACCCTTCGAGGACCAGTGGGGGAGGGGTCCGGCATGGCTGCGGCCGGCGGCCGGGCGGAGGGCACGGTGGCCTGCCTGGCAGAGGCACTGCTCTGGGTCGGCGGGAGTGTGGCCCTGTGTCCACCGTGGCAGCTCAGCCGGCTGGGTAAGTAGGGGGCAGGCCTGTAGGGTGGGGACACAACACCTGGCCGCCAGCTGCCCACTGCTCTGCAAGGTGGGGGCCTGGGCTCCCACCCGCCCCATGCAGAGCATCCCCTCATGGCTGTGACATTGAGATGGGGAGGAGACCCTTGGAGGGGGGTGCGGCCCCCACTCCCGCCCTCTGGGACTCAGCTCCCGGCTCCTGGGGCCCTGCCCCTCCCGTCTCACCCCCCCCCACACACAGCCTCACCTGTGTCCTCCCCCCTGGTGTCCCCTGACCCCCATGGTCCCCCCCTACAAGTCAGATATTGTCACCTTCGCTGACCCACCCTTGTCAGTGCTCACCCAGGGTCACCCACGGCGTGGCCTTCGCAGGATGTGGCTCTCTGGGCCTTCAGCAGACGGGACCTTCTGTGTACTGGGCTCCCTGTGAGCAGGCCGGGGGTGAAGTCTGTCCCTGGGCTGGGGGCTGCCTGACCCTGGCCCAGACTGCCCGAGCCTGCAGCCTCCCTGGCTGTGGGGAGCTCCTGCTGTGCCCTGGGCTGGGGACAAGTGTCAGAGGAGGGAGCAGCAGTGGGCCTGGGGGAGGGGCGGTCCCGGAGCCCCTGGGTCGGGTCTCTGCGCTGGCCGTGGCTCTCAGAGACCCCCTCCGCGTCCTCCCTGCTGGGGTCCTGGGGAGGGACATGGGAGCCACCTGCCCTTGTGTGTTGGGTGGGGGTGGCTTTCTGAAGATGCCTCCGAGCAGGGGCAGAGGGCCCAGAGGGCTGGCATGGTGGGGCCCCCGGGAGACCCTGCTGGCCGCCCCTCCCTGACCCCGCCATGCGTCATGGCCGCCTGCTGTGAGTCCTTGGCTGTTTGCTCAGACCGAGCCCCGGCCCCTCGCAGCTGGGCCAGGGGCAGGGGTGCTGAGGGCTGGTCCGGGAGCTGGTGAAGGGTGGGATGGCAGGGCCGGGGTGGGCAGGGTCCTCTCTGAGACCCCGCCAGGCCCTCAGTCCCAAGGCCACTGGGGGGAGGTGGGCTCGGGCCCAGCCGGGCAGACTTTCTAGGTGTCTTGGGGTTGCCTGACTGGGGGGCAGGTCCCCAGGTTGAATGTGTGACCCAGGCACATCCCGGGCCAGCTCCTCAGGGGCGACCAGCAGCCCTGGGGCTCTGGCCTCGGCTCCCCGGGTTGGGTGGGGGTGGGATGTGGGGGGTGGGCTGCCTCTGTGACCTACCCTGCATCCGGGACACTGCTGGTCTCTGTACCCAGAATGCCGGGCAGGGGGGCAGGGGGTGCAGGCTGCAGCATGGCGGCATTGCTGCAGCGCTCACTGCACACTCTGTGTCTGTCTGTCTGTCCGTGTGTCCAGTGGAGCGGTGCATGGCCGCCATGCAGGCCGGGACACAGCTGCTGAAGCTCCGTGGCTCCGCCAAGAGGCTGCCCCGCTTCTACCTCCTGGACGAGCACCGCTCCTGCATCCGCTGGCGGCCGTCCCGCAAGAGCGAGCGGGCCAAGAGTGAGTGGGGCCCGGGGCGGGGGACCGGGGGCTGGGGGGCCGGGGGCCTGGTGAGGACCCCCATCCCATGCAGCTGCTGGACAGCCAAGGAGCCGAGGGACAGAGGGACCAGCCTCTTGGCTTCCTCTGGGGGGCTTGGGGCAGAAAAGTCTCCATGGGCCTTGGCAGTGACCTCTGGACGTTGGGGCTGCCTACTGGCATCAGGCCAGTCATCTGGGCCTCGGGGAGATGAAGCAGCCCCCGTGCCCAGCCCCGGGCAGAGTTTGGGGAGGGGGTTCCCCAGCTGGGGACACTGAGGGCAGGACCCTGGTGCCATGTTAGCCCGCGGTGCGGGGCAGCACCCTGAGGGGAGACATGGGGGCTGGAGGCGCCCACAGTGAGGAGGTGGGAGCTGATTTGTGCAGGCAGAGAAGGTGTGGGGTCAGGGTTGGGGTTTCAGAGGTCAGGAAGAGCTCCCATGAGTCCTTGTGGGCCAGGAGAGACTTTCCAGAACCTTCTCTGGCACTGCCAACCAGGGTGGGACCCAGATGTCCCCAGGGCAGGGCCTCGGCTGGCCGTTGCCAAGGGCTCTGCCACCACTGCCACGGGGCCCCGGGAGAGAGTGTCGGGGAGCTGCGGAGGGCGCCCTGTGTGAGGGACGGTGGGGAGGAGCCGGGGTCCCTCGGCTCTGTGCCGGTGCTGGCCCTGGGGCTGGGGTCCTGTGGGAACGTGGCAGAGGCGGAGCTGACGTCCCCGGGGCGCGCTGGGCCACACAATGATGGCAAAACTTCAAGTTATGCTGAGGCCAAGGGGAATACAGCGAGGGCAGGAGAGCGGGGCGGCTGGGGGGTCAGAGGGCCTTCTGGGGAAGCGGCAGGAGAGTGGGGGCCTGGAGGCTGGGACTCGGGGCCATGAGGGGAAACAGGGCTGTTCCAGCCCCCACTCCGTCCCCACCTCCACCCCAGGGTGGTGAGGCGGCTGCAGGCCCCCTGGGCCCTGCATTTGGGGAGCGGAGTTGGGGCTTGGAGGCCATCTCCCTAGTCTGGGGGTCCACAGGCCCCTCCCTGCCTGATGCACCAAGCAGGGAGGCCAGAGTGGGGAGACTGGGCTCTGTGTCGTGGGGGGCTGAGGTCAAAGGCTGCAGTGGCAGTGGGAGCAGTGAGGGCCCCTCGCTGCCCAGATGGGGAAACGCCCCGTGGTCCCCGGGAGGCAGGGCAGGGTGGGGACCGGCCCCTCATCCAGCGCTCGTCTGTAGTGCCCAGGGGTGCCAGGCAGTCGGGGTGCAGAGGGCCTGGGGGCGCCTGGGGCTGGGCCCGCCCCTGACCCTGCGCCCCCCCCAGTCCCCATCGACTCCATCCAGGAGGTGAGCGAGGGGCGGCAGTCGGGGGTCTTCCAGCGTCACCCCGACAGCACCTTCGACCCCAGCTGCTGCTTCAGCATCTACCACGGGGCCCACCGCGAGCCCCTGGACCTGGTGGCGGCCGGCGGCGAGGAGGCGCGCATCTGGGTCACCGGCCTGCGCTTCCTCCTGGCGGGCATCAGCGACGAGGACGGCCTGGCCCGCCGCCAGCGTGCCCGCGACCAATATCCTTGGGGGCCGGGCCTCGCGGGGGGTGGGGGGCCGGGGTCCCACGCCTTCCTGCCCGGCCCCGCGTTGGCCCTAACTCGGCCCCGAAGTGGCTGAAGCAGACGTTCGACGAGGCCGACAAGAACGGGGATGGCGGCCTGAGCCTCGCCGAGGTCCTCCAGCTGCTGCGCAAGCTCAACGCGAACCTGCCGCGCCGCCGGGTCAAGCAGATGTTCAAGGTGACGCGGCCCCGCCCCGCCCCCAGGCGCCGCCCCTCCCCCCACCAGGTGCTGCCCCTCCCCCACCCCGAGGCGCCGC
>PVKY010000107.1:0-25754 GCA_004027775.1 Bradypus variegatus
CAGAGGACGGAGAGGGAGTTCGGGGGAGGTGGGGGGTCGGGGACTGAGGACCGGCAGGTGGGGATGGAGGGGGGACACGGAGGACCGGGAGGGGAAGGAAGGCGTTCCGCCAGCGCCCGGGCCCGCCCTCCGCTTAGGTTTCGATTTCCGGCGCTCTGGCACCGGGGGTTTCGCTTTCCCGGCGCCTCAGGCTCGCCCCCCCCTCGCGGCCATTGCCGCCGCCTCCGCAGGGTCCAGTCTACGACCGCCGGTCTGGACTTGGAGGCTGGCTCAACACCTGTGACTTCACGTGTGACCGCCCACCACATCTGTAGTCACACCATGCCACCTTTGCGAAGAAATCCACACCTGGGCAACGTCTGTGGCCATAAGTCTCCAGTCCACATGTGACCGCCCTCAACACCCGTAACACTTGGGTCATACCTGTGACACCTGACCAACACCTGCGGTCACTGCCCCGACACCTGGGACCACAAGCCCGCTCACCCGAGGGCTTGGCCGGCGGGGTCGTTACGGAGGGATGGCCTTAGCCCCCGAGAGGTGAGAACCCGACCGCCGCCCCAGATGCCCGGCCCCGAGGGCCTGTGCCGCCCGCGGCTCTGACCCTAGCGGTGGCCGCTCCGCCCGCAGGGGGGCCCCACGCGTGTTCTTTGGAGAGTGGCTTCTGCGCGAGGTCGGCAGCGGCCGCTACGAGGGGCTGCGGTGGCTGGACGAGGCCCGCACGCACTTCCGCGTCCCCTGGAAGCATTTCGCGCGCAAGGACCTGGACGAGGCAGACGCCCGCATCTTCAAGGTGGGATCCCGTCCTGTCCCCGGGGCACCGGCACGGGACTCCTCGGGCCCTGCCTACCTGCCCATGCCCTGCGCCCCCCTCCCCAGGCCTGGGCCGTGGCGCGCGGCAGGTGGCCGCCCAGCAGCAGCGGGGCCGCGGGGCCACCCTCCGAGGCTCGGGAGCGCGCCGGCTGGAAAACCAACTTCCGCTGCGCCCTGCGTAGCACGCAACGCTTCCAGATGGTGCAGGACAACTCCGCGGACCAGGCCGACCCGCACAAGGTGTATGCGCTCAACCCCGCGCAGGGGTGGGGAGGTGAGGAGCACCCCGGGGGTGGGGGAGGGGGGAACGGGAGCTGGCTTGGAGAGGCTGAGGGGTCGGGACTTGGGCAGATTGTGGTTTTAGAATCTGGGTGGGCGCTGGGTCAGGACTGATGCAGCCCCCCTCCCAGACTTGCCCACCAAGGCCACAGCCCCGGATTGAGCATGGCACCAAGCTGTTGGGGCAGGAGAGCAGGGCAGGGCAGTCCAGGGGTCGCTGGGGAGTCACTCCCTGGCCCCTGCACCAGGCCCAGGTAGTGACACTCCCGCTCCTTCCTTAGAGGATCCAGGCTGTGGCGGGGTGGCAGCAGCAGCCCTGGTGGATGTCCCATCGTTGAGGGTAAGTTTCGCCTTGTCTGTCTCCCCTGCCCAGCTGGGGAGCTGCTTATGCCGCTTTGCCTGCCCTGCAGGGGCTGCCTACACCATTCCTTGTTGGATGTGCTGGTGAGAGGTTGGAGCTCAGCCCAGGTTGGGGTGGAGCCACGGGGCCGAGCCCTGAGCCCTGCAATTCAAGCCCTGCTCCTGCTCCAGCTGGGGATGATGACCTCTTGCACCAAGCTCTGCAGCAGAGCTCTCTCCAGGAACACCTGCTGGCAGCGGTCTGGGGACTGGACCCAGCCCCACAGCTTTCTGGTGAGGGGCAGCACCAGCCCGAGAGGCTGCACTACAGGACGAAGGGGGTGGAGCAGGGATGGCGGTATCGGGAACGGTAGTTGCCAGCGCCAGGGCTATGGGGGCGGGGGTCCAGGCCACTGTCCCACCTCTGGCTTCCTCCTTAGGCCCAGCACGTGAGGCCAGGGTGCTGCACTCAGCCCTGCAGCAGGCCCTGACGACACGCGAAGGGAGAGGGCTGCTAGGCAAAGCCCCAGCCCCAGCCCCAGAGCCTGCACACAAGGTGGGGCCCAGCCTGCTACCAGCCCCAGGGCCCCAGGCTGAGCCTGGCCCCCACATCTGCATCCCACCCTCAGGTGACCGGGGCAACCAAGGGAGGAGGGAAGGGGGCCAGCCTGCGGCCTCCCTGCCACTCACTGTGGTGCATCTACACCAGAGCCCGGCCTGGTGGCCCTGGACGTGACCATCATGTACAAGGGCCGCACCGTCCTCCAGGAGGTAGTGGGGCGGCCCAGCTGCGTACTCCTCTACGGACCACCCAGCGGGCCCCCTGAGGCCGCAGCCCCGCAGCTCGTGGCCTTCCCCAGCCCTGCGGCACTTCCGGACCAGAAGCAGCTGCGCTACACGGAGGAGCTGCTGCAGCACGTGGCCCCCGGCCTGCAGCTGGAGCTGCGCAACGGCAGCCTGTGGGCGCGGCGCCTGGGCAAGTGCAAGGTCTACTGGGAGGTGGGCGGCCCCCTAGGCTCCGCCAGCCCCAGCACGCCTGCCTGCCTGCTGCTGCGCAACTGCGACACCCTCCTCTTCGACTTCAGCACCTTCTTCAAGGGTCAGTGGCATGCTGTTCCCAGCGCACCCCTGCCTGCCCTGCCCCTGCCCCAGGGTGTGCACCAGTGCTCACTGGGGTCTGTGTCCTGCAGATCTGATGGAGTTCCGGGCGCGGCGCCGGGGATCCCCGCACTACACCATCTACCTGGGCTTCGGGCAGGACCTGGCGGCTGGGAGGCCGAAGGAGAAGAGCCTCGTCCTGGTGAAGGTGAGGCAGCCCTGGCCCTGGCACAGGAGAGGTGGCTCTGGCCTGGCCCTGACCTTGCCCTCTCCTGCAGCTTGAGCCGCGGCTCTGCAGGGCGTACCATGAGGGCGTGCAGCGCGAAGGTGTGTCCTCACTGGACAGCAGCAGCCTCGGCCTCTGCCTGTCCAGCTCCAACAGCCTCTATGACGACATCGACCGCTTCCTCATGGAGCTGGAGCAGCTAGCCTAGAGCCGGCTGACCACCCTCACTCAAATAAAAAGGGCCTCAGAACCGATGGTGGTGTGCTCACTGGGCCTGGCGGGCACTCAGGAGAGCGCCAAGAGGGTGGGTGGTGGACACAGTGCATGGGCACCCAGAGGGGACCCTTGGGGCCCCCAAGGCAGGGAGATGACCCCCCGACAGTGGTCCTCTGTGCACACACCCCTTCCTCTGTCCAGTGAAGAACAGTAAAGAACTCAGGTCACGGGCATTAGTGCCAACAAACTGCTCAGAACACCAAAACCCAAAATGCCCTGAGGCAGGAGACGCCGGCTGACGCCCACTGCCGGGTCCCACAGGGCCCGGGGCCCTCCGAACCCCACCTCAACCACGGTGTCCCGGAAGAAGGTGTGAGCTGCGCATAAGCTCGAGCAGTTCTCTGAAGCAGCAGAGCACAGCTGGAGAACGGAACGTAAGCAAGTTCCCGTGTAGCAGACTGGTGCTGGCTCACTGCTGGCTCTGCAGAGGCTCAGCCCCCGGCCCCCTCAAGTACTGAATCATGGACATGTTTCTAAAGAGAATTCATTTTTGATAAATTAGAACACAATGGGAACAGTACATATCTATAATATACATATAAAAAAGCCCAGTTTTAGACTGTGAGCGAGACAGGTGGGCAGACCACGTGTGAGCGCAGGAACCCTGGAACAGGCGCGCCCCACGGCCCCGAGCCCCTCTCCTGTGCTCCCGGCAGAGCCATCCGACACACCGAGTGCCGCCACCGGAGTGGGGCCGGGCCTCAGCTAGCGGCCTCCGGGGCGGGCGGCTGCCCCTCCGGCCCGGCCCTCTTGTGCTTCCGCAGGTGCCTGTACTTCTCCACGTAGGCCCGTACCAGGTTGGCCACCTTCACCGGGCTTATCTGTCCGCTCCTGCTGTGGCAGATCTGCAGAGAGAGGCGCCCTCGCCGCTGCGACCACATCCACTCCCAACACGGCTTGAGCTCCTAGGAGCCCTTGCGCAGGCCTCCAGCCCCCAAGAGACGGCCGGGCTGGGCCGGGGTCTCCAGCTGGTGGCCCTGGCACCAGGTGACACGGCTCTGCAAACCCACAGCACAGGCAGAGCTGCTCACCTCTCAGGGCTTTGTTTCCCTCCCTGAAACCCTGAGGCGGACTGGACAACCTCTGGGCTCGTCTAACCACCCACCCTCCCAGGGGCAGCTGCCCCCCCCCCAGGCCCACCTTCTGCACGGCCTTGCGCAGGATGTCCTTGTACTCCTCCTTGGACACCTCCCTCCTCTGGTAGAAGGGCTTAATGGCCAGCTTCACCTCCTCCACGGCCCGCTCTTGCATGTGCAGCTTTTTCATGTACTGGGGGCGAGCAGGCCCAGTCAGAGGCCTGCAGGCCCGGTTCTGCGATAGCTCTGCAGCACAGCATCCACCGTGGACTGTCCGGACCCAGGCCCCACCCCAGGGCTGGCTCTGCCCCTAAACTGAACCCCTAGGAACCCTGGTTCCTGAGCGGGCAGGAGGGGGGGCAGTGCAGGGCTCACCTCCTCGTTCTTCGTCTTCTCTGCGGCTGGCTTGGGGATGGCCTTCTCCTCCGAGTCGCTGGCCGTGGGGGCTTGGACAGCAGGCTCGAGGGCTGTGCTCAGGACGGTGGGCACAGGAGCCAGGCTCGGGGCAGCCATGCAGCCCACCAGGGGAAGGCTCCCCTGCATGACACACTGGGCCGTGGGCTGGCTGACCGGAGCAGCAGGGGGGATGCTTGAGGGCAGAGCTGGGGCCACAGACATGCTGGGGCTGTAAACCTGGGCGAGAACCACCACTGAGCGTCAGAGCTGAGACTGGCAGTGTTCCCTACCCCAGTCCCCACAGCCCATGGTGGGGTGCGAGATGGGAGCCCTGTGCCTCTCCCCTAGGTGCACACCCACCTGAGAGGAGCTGGGCTTGAGGAAGGCGGGTTCAGGAAGCATGTGGCTGGGAGGGGGCAACTTGGAGGGCAGCACCTGGCTGGGGGCCACAGGGCCCAGGCCCTCCACTTCCCAGTCCCCATCCTGGGGCCTCTGCAGCTGGTAGAGAGGTGTCCCTGAAGGCCAGAGGGGGTGGCGGTGGGTGGGTGCCCTGCACCAGGCCCTGGGCAGAACCCTTTCCCAGGCTGCAGGCCCTCAGGACAGCACCTGGCAACCAGGACCCCGGTAGCCTCCCTGACCCTGTGACCTGCTCTGCCCCCTTCATCCCGACTGCAACCGTGCACTGTGCTGTGGGGCAACCACAGGGTCCCAGGAGGAAGCTGCCGCCAAGGTGGCCTCCCCATCCCCTGATCCACGGGCAGACACTGAGGCGCCAGCTGCCCTCCAGCGCCCATGTGTGGCCAGGATGCCCACTTACGTGGAGCCTGGTCCTCAGGCAGGGCACTGCCCCCCTCCTCCTGCAGGTTCCAGGTGACTCTCTTCACCGGGGCTCTGGGCCGTGGCACGGGGCTGTGGCCAACGTCCTCCCCAGGCCTGGCAGCCACGCCAACCCTTTCTCTCGAAGGACCTCCCTCCTCAGGCCCCGCAGCAGCCCCCAGGGCCTGGCCCCCCATGCCATGGAGAGCGGAGGCCTGCTGGGGGCAGCCCCACTCTGGGGGACCCTGTGCCGGGGGTGGGGGCAGTGTGGCACCTTCACCATGAGCCAGAGATGGGCGCCCCGTGACAACAGCCAAAGCCAGGCTGGCACCACCCTGCTGGCCAGCAGGGGCTGGTGCTGGGTGAGGGGGCAGTGCCCTCTCAGGGGAGGAGTCCGTGCTCTCGGGGGAAGGTGGGGAGCTCATGTCGTCGAGTTGCATGAAGATGGCCTCAGAGGAGAAGTCCTCGAAGACATGGCCGGCCTCGACAGTGTCGCCGTAATCCAGGTCATCGGGGACGGCCTCGGCCGGTGTCTCCACAGCCGGAGCCGCCTCACTGGCCACGGCCACCTCCAGGCCGGCCGAAAGCTCCGTGCACACCAGGGTGGGTGGCCCAGCCTCAGGGCCAGCCGGGGGCCTCGGCACCTGCTGTTGGGGGCAGGGGGATGCTGCCTTCACAGGCAGCTTCCTGCCCGGAGAGTGGGAGCGGGTCTGGAGCTGCTTCTCCGGGGAGCGAGGCCGCCGGTGTGCATGGGGCCTGGGGTCTGAGCCCGGTGATCTCGACCGTCGCCGGCCCCCGTCCCGGGAGTCCCTGCAGTGCCCGTGTCTGCGGACCCTGCCCGGGCTGCTCAGTGGGGAGCCTTCTCTCCCCCGAGGCCGGGATCCTGATCTCCGCCGCTGCTTCTTCCTGCCCTCGTGGTGCTCGTGGGAAGAGCTGCTGGGGCTGCCGGAGTGGGACGCCGACCGCCGCCGTCCCCGGGAGCCGCGCCTCCGCTCCGGGCCCTTGTCCTTGGGCCTCCTGCCCTTGGCCCGGTCATGGCTGCTGGAGCCATCGCTGGACGACCTCCGGCTCTTGGCCTTGGCCCGATGCTTCTTGGCGTTGTCCTCGCCCAGCGATAGCGAAGCCGACCGGGAACTCCTGGCCCTGCAGCGAGACCCCGAGCGGGACCTGGAGCGGGTCCCCGGCTGCGTCCTCTCCTTGACAGTGGCCTCTCCTCTCTCTTCGCTCCTGCCGTGGGAGCTGTAGCGGGAGGGCGAGTGCAGCTCCACGACCCTGTGGGTAGCCGGCAGAGGCGCGTCCGGGCTGGGTGGAGCTTCTGGGTCCACGACCGTCACACAGGTTACCGTCCGCTCCTGGGAGCCAAAGAAGGAGCTGCGGCAGGCCCCATCCTCGTCTTCCCAGGGCTCCAGCAGGGACAGCCTCTGGCCCCAGGGAGACGGGCCCCGCCTCCCAGTGGGCTCCTCGCCCTCGGTGCTGGAGGCCCCCCAGGCGGCCCCCTTGCCCTGGAGCATGAGCAGTGTGCCACAGGGCCCTCGAGAAGGCTCAGGGCCTGTCCCAAAGGCAGCGCCCACCGTGTAGGAGGTGACGCAGCGCACGGCCTGCAGTGCAGGGGCCTCGGGGCAGCGGTTGGAGATGGTACGCGTGATCTCGGAGGGCAGGGGGCCAGGGCCGGGCCTCTCGGGGCTGCTGCGGGGGGAACTCGAGTCAGACCCTGTGGGGTCGAAGGGGTCGTAGATCTCGCTCTTGAGCTGCTTTGCCTTTTTGATGGAGAAGAGGGGGGAGAGGGTCTCCTTCCTCTGTGCCTTGCCGTCAACAGGCTGGAAGGTGTTACAGAAGCCGGGGCTGGACAGTCTGCTGGAATGGGCTGCGTTCCCAGGAATATTGATCCTAAAGCTCTCGAAGGTTGACCCCACATTCTTCCCCTGCAGAGCTGCAGGCGGGGCCAGGCTGCCATGGGAGTCGGGGGCCGAGGGCTGGGTGCTGCCTGCTGTGGGCGTGCCGGGCTCCTGTGGGCCCCTGCTGCCAGGCTCGCCCTCGGCCCGGGCCCCCCATCCAGGCTGCCCGGGGCTGCCCCTACCAGTCAGCCGGCTGATGCAGGAGCTGGGGATCTCGCCGCTGTGGCCGGAGGCCGGGGCTGAGTCCAGGTGCCCACTGCCGCCGCTGTCCCTCCTGATCTTTGGTATTCTCGGAAGCTCGGAGATGCTGACTCTCCTGGGCACTGGTGCCAGCGGCTGGCCTGGCACTGGGCTCTCAGCCGGCGAGTGAGACCTGCTGCTGCAGCCCTGGGATGAAGGAGGAGGAGGAGGCAGTGCCTGCTGGCCGTCCCCAGTACACGGCTCAGCACTTCTCTTCAAGCTGAGTCTCCGCACGTGGGACACGTTCTGGGCTTGAACTGGCTGGGGGGTCAGTGGTGAGTCTGGCCTGCCTGGCCTTCTGGCTGCCCCTGACGTGCGAACAGGAACACAGGAGGGGACCGGGACAGGGGCTGTGCCTGGGGTGGGCCTGCCACAGGTGCTCCATGCCGGGCTCTGCAGCCCCTCAGAGTGTGGGGCTCCAACCTGTGGGCGGCCCCCAGACCCGGGGCCTCCGTCTCCCCTGGACGGGCTGAATGAGTTCCGCTGAAAAGAAACTGGAGCTAAAAAGTGAAAAAGTTAAATGGCGATCATTTCCCACCTTTGTAAAGAAGTTCAGTGATTTCTTCAACTGTTGTCAAGACTGGCTTCGAGCATTTAAATCCCCACTGTCTTCTCACTGACCCAAAGGTGCCGTTTCGATACCTTCTGGGCTCGGTGGGCCTGGCCCCCAGGCCCCCAGCTGTTGGTGCTTTCCAGTTCCCTTTATGGATCAGGAAGTGGAAGTGCCCAAGCCTGAGAGACAGCCCTGCAAGGCCGAGGGGGCGCAAGCCCTGTGCATCGATAACCAAGTGGGCAGGGCCTGCCCAATCCGGGTCTGACTCAGCATCCCAAAACCCCAGGACCCACAGAATTCAGAGAGAGGCTCCAGGGTGCCTGGCCTGGGTGGCTCTGTGAGGATGTCAGTGCCAGCCACATTCAGGGTCCAGGCTGGAATTGCCCTTGTCATTTAAAATAATCAGTTCCCAAACTGCTCAGCCATGCCCAAAGGGAAACTAAGGGGGCAAAGACCCAGACAGTCGACTCTATTTGTGCTTTCTCTGGGAAGAGACCCCGTGGCTGCCCCTTACCCATGTGAACCCCACGCCCACCACCCAGAGGCCAAGTGCCCGTGGCTGTTCTGGGGGACGTGGCTGGAGCCCCACCTGCCCTCTTGGCGCTGAGGGAGCCGTCCCGGTGGATGACGACGTCGGCACTGCTCATCAGCAGTAGGCTCTGGCTGGACAGGATGTGCCCCAGCAGGTCGGGGACAGGGGCTGCCTCCACCTCGGGCCCCGGCACGGCGGCGGCCACGCTCCTCCTGCAGCACAGATGTGGGCAGTGCCACGCTGAGGCCTGGGGTTGAGCCAGCACCCCAGGTCCAGCTCTTCCCCCCACAGCCTGGCTCCGCTGCAAGGAGGGGGCTGCCTGCCGGGGCTGGGGGGCGGGCAAGGGGGCATCGCCGACACTCCCTGCCCCTGCATCCCAGCAGAGCGGGGGACCAGACCTCTCTCAGTTGCTGGCCTCGTTAATTTGTTCTGTTTTCTTCAGGCAGAAGAGGAGACCTGGCCTGGGGATAGACCAAGCCAGCCCGGCATGTGCTGGGACCACCCGCTGGCTCTGTCCCAACGGTGCCCTGACCCCCTAGGGGCCCTGTGAGGCTTCCCCCTGCCCATGGCAGGGTACCCCTGCTGGCAAGCTCTGAGTGTACCATGGGCTGGGGGTGCCCCCCCCCCAGAAAGACCCAGCACTTCCCTGTTCCCAGCTTGGTGTGTGCGAACCAAGGGAGGCTCCACATTTGCCTTAACAGCATCTGCCAAGGCCTGGGGGGCACAGATATAAGTCACGGGGGCACAGAGAGAAATCAGAGTGCAGAGCCAGCAGCAGTCCCCAGGGGCTGGTGGCCTGTCCTTTCCAGGTGACTGTGGGTCCCGGGTTCCTTCCAGCACTGTCCCTCACACACCTGGGAAGCCCCACGGAAACAGGTCTGGCCACTGGCTGGTGTGACCGCAGGGCCGACTGCGACAGGACCCTCCTCTTGGCACTTGCAGGGGAAGCAGGGCTTGCAGCGAGCTCCTCACAGCTGTGGGAGAACATGGGTCAAAGTAAGCAGGTGACCCCACGCCGAGGCTGGGGAGGCCTCCCTCCGGCTCAGAAAGCCGTAGTGGCATGTGCCACGAAACAGGCTGAGAACTGCCCCGTGGTGGGTGGGACCCGACACAACAGGGCGCGAAGGACAGCAGCCCTGCTCGTGCGTGTCTGCACCGGGGCACTGACAGCTACGTGATCTCTAGCCTGCAGGCAGAGCTCCTCCTGCACACGGATGGGTCTGAGGACCTCTACGTGGCAGGAATCGCCACCCTCGTTCCACAACCATGAAGCAAGCCCAGGGCCACACAGCCTCAGAGGTGCCACCCGACCTGTTCCTGACGCCCAAGTGCGGCACCTGTCAAAGGGGTCCAGCTCGTGAGGGTCTCCAAAGAGAGACAGAGAAGCTGCTCCAATGTCGGCTCGCATCAGCCCTAGCGAGGGGTCCACTGGCTTATACACAGACGGGATGGAGGCTCCACGCACAGGTTTCCGGAGGCCCAGGGTCTTTGCAATGCGGGAACGCGCCGTGACTTCATTTTTAATCTGAGTGATGACGAAGGAAAAGTGACAGGAATGAATCAAAAGGCTCTGGAAGGAGGATCCGACAGTAGGCCGAGCAAGTGCAAGGCCAAAGTCGGGGCTGGTGGGAATGCACCCTGACATGCAGGGGGCACTCACCACCAAGTGCGGATGGACCCAGGCACCGTTTAACCCTAAGGGACAAAACCAACCACGAGGCTTCTGAACATTACTGCCGTCGAGTAGCATTTTGTTTCGAACAACTTATAGAGAGGAAAACCAACATTTGCTTATAACTAACAGTTCTAAAAACCAGCCGAGGAGTTGACACGGGGAGTGTAAATCTATTCTTAATTGTACCTACCCTGTCACTAAAATCATTCAAGAGCCCCGAGCTCCTCCCGTCCTGGTTCTTGCCCACGGAGGGCACCTTGCCCAGGTGCAGGCCGAGGGTATCTCTGCTTGGGGATTGTGGCACGCAGCCTGGCAGGCCACCCGGGGGGACGGGCCCGTGGGGACAACGCTCCAGCGCACAGGGTGTGCGCCCCAAGAGGAAACACCGCCCCGGACACAGGCGCCCCCGAGCTGGGCAGTGACAGTCCTACAGAACCAGCGTCACGCCTGGCCTCCGCTTCAGCTCCTGCTCACTCAGACAAGAGGTTCAAATACTCTATTTGAAACTAAACAATTTCAGGAAATGAGCAACAATCCGGAATGTAAATCTACACATGTACATGGCAACGGCTCCTGAAAGAGGCTGTGATGCCACTTTTCACGCTATTAGCGTGTCTCTGACGGCCTGTTGAGGACCCTGGCAAGAGCCCACAGCACACGGCCGGGGCCCAAGGCTCAGACCGTCGTACACCAGAAAGGCCCACGGCAGGCTGCAGGACACCCCTCCCTGATTCAATCCTGCAGACGGGAAGAGCAAGTCCATCTGGCAACCCAGCGTATGCTCAAGGGGAGACCCTCCGCCTGGAGGACGTTTCTTTAACCCCAAAGCGGTGCAGCCTGGCTCCAGGCTCCAGGCAGTCCCCGGCCTTGGCCTCATGGCCTCTGCAGCCTCCCAGCCCCAGCCTGGCCCTCATTTGTGCTGCAGAAACACAGACGAGGCCGCCACGGTGACTCCTCAGATGCACACGGCCGGCAGAGCTCTACCTTGCTCTTCTTCCCTCGCCTCTTCTTGGTGCAACATGGACGTTTCTTCGACCTGGTCCCTGAGCTCGGAGCCTTCGCAGGTCTGCACTGGGTCCGCTTCCTCCCCAGCCCCTTCCTCCGCCTTCCTGGAAAGACAGTGACAGTCTGCACGTCACTCTCGCGGAACAGCCCGTCCTGGGGGCCAGAGCCCCCCAGACACTGCGTGCAGACAAGGACACGCACCGGCTCACGTTCTCCACGGTGGAAAAACAGACAACAAAAACCTGTTAAAATGTTTCTAAACTTTCTACAAGTTGGGCTTCTGTCCCTCCCTCCCTGTACCTGCACCCCAACATGTCTATAAAAAGGGGACGAGTACTAGCAAACCAGAGACAGGGAAAGAAACCCCTAAATTTCTCAAGCAAAACAAAGCAAACGCACAGGAACCATTGTGGGCCACTGAATGTGACGGCGGAGCTCATGGGTCACTGGGCTGGGTCACAGGGCCTGGCTGTTTGGTCACACAAGCACCAGTCTGTTACTGTGAGGTATTTTGTGCCCTGAAATCACTGGTCACTTGACTGCATCTACAATGCACAGAGGACATTGCCCTCGGCAGAGAGAGGTCTCATCCAATCAGCTGGAGGCCTCAACTGAGGATTGCAACATCAGAAAGAAGAATTTCCATCTCTACTCCAGCCAGCTTCTCCTGGCAATTCACCGAAACCTCCACTGGCGTTACCAGCTCACAACCTGCCCGAAGGAATTTGGACTTACCGATTCCAATGGTTGCGTGAGCCAATTCCTATAATAACCCTCATGATATTTACACACATATATCTCCAATGAGTTCTATTCCTCTGGAGAATGATGACTGATCCACTTACAGTAAGTAATTTCACTATATATCCTTAGTGGGACATACTATAGGGATAGAAGGAAAAAAAATCTTGAAACCACTGACTTTAATCAGATTGGGGGTGGCAATGTGATATTCTGAGCTTGTCAGGGTAAACAGAGGTGAAACAAATGAGCAAACAAGTTAACTAGCCTGGCTAATGTTGAGAACTGGGAGTTTTGGCATGAGAGAAAGAAGTTAAATAAAAACCCTATAATCCTAAATTCTAATTGCAACTGTCATTATGTCCTCACGATGTATTTTAATTAAAACAACAACAACAACAACAACAAAACTATATCCTGAGGGCCTAAGAACGACAACCAACCACTTAGCAGGGATGCTCCGAGGATGCAGCCTCTGGCCTCTGAAAGGAAGCAGGGCTCCTGGGAGACGACCGGCCGCACATCGGAGCTTCGGAGACAGCCCGGGACACCTCACCACATAGGACAGGCAGCAGGGATGCGACACCCCCCCGCCCCCCTGCAAGGTCAAAGAGAGAAGAACAGCAATTCCAGGGGCCCCGGATTCCCTACCGGAAAGGTGAAACGGGGCGCAACCTTGGGGAGAGGCTTGGACCCGTGACCCCAGGGCGTGGAAACGCCCACCCACAGGAAGGCGTGCAGAAGGTGTCTCATATTTTTCTCAGTAGCCCCAAACTGGCAACAACCCGGATGTCTACCAACACAGGTGAACAAATCACGGCACAGCCACAGGGTGAGACACCACCATGAGACACAACCACAAAGGCGCTGACTACGCAGAGCACATCCGCCAGGATCCTACAGACGTCTTGTTACACAAAGTTCAGAGAACAGGAAAACTAATCCTAGTGATAACAATGACATCAGTGCTGCCTGGTGGGGTGGGGAATGGGCTGTGAAGGGCTGGAGGGTGGTTCAGGGTGACGGGAATGTTCTACACACTGACCGGGTGCTACAGTCGTTGAAGCTTGAACTACATCCTTAAGACGAGTCCATTTGTTTTACTGTGTGTAAATTATACCTCAATAAAGTTGACTTTTAAAAGACAGCACAAACCGTAAACAGTGAATAAAATGGGAATTCATGAATCCCCAGTGGGGTGAAGAAATGACTGTGGGGTGAGCTCTTCCTTCCGGCAGATACGGACGGAATGGCTGGTCGGAAAACAGGGTGACCACACAGGTGGGGAGAGAGAGGCTCCTCATCAGGGGGACACGGGCGGAATCGCTGGGTTACAGAGGGGACTCCAGATGGGCACCTCGAGCTTCCTACTGGGAGGGTCTCAGGACACACCCTTCAGTCCTGGCTGGATTTCATTAGGAGAAAACATCAGATAAACCCAAATTAGGGGGTTTTACAAAACAGAAGTCCCATATGCCTCAAAAATTTCAAGGTCAAAGGACAAAGAAAGGCTAACCAAATCCTATTCCTGATGAAAAAGAAGGCCACAGAGATGTGGTAAGGAAATGCATCTTAGACTCTGAGGGGCAACGGAGGCCCATGGGGGCAGGGGTGGGGCCTGAAGGACATTTTCTGGACAACTGAAGAAACCTGAACATGGGCTGTGGTTTAGATAGCAGTATCATGGAGTGCTAGATTGCCCACATTCTATGGAAGCATGTAAGATAATGGACCTGTTCTTAAGAAACAGATACTGAAGTAGTTAGGGGTTAAAAAACAAAACAAAAACAACAACCAAAAAAAAACAGGAAAAAAACAAAAAATAAATTCCAGGAAGAAGGCGGAGTAGGTGAGGCAGAATTGGCTTCTCCTCCCTGAGAGGGGCCAGAGGACGCAGGACCGTGGTTTTGGGGTGTGTCTGATCAGAGGGTCCCTGACAGCACGTGGAGGGGACAATGACAAAAATGCAGGTGAGACGGCGCCTCCAGAGACGCAGTGCGTGTTGCCGTCGGATGGTGTCTGGGCCAGCAGCCGCCAGGCGAGGGAGTGCAGCAGCTCCCAGCTCAGTGCGCCCACCCTGGCGGTGAGCTGGGGGTGACCCTCCACAGCCAGGCAGAGGGAGCTCCATGAGGGAACCAGGGAGGCAGCATTTACGGAAGTCAGGGGTTCCCCGAGAAACGGGGGAGAGGCGCCACATCAGCGATCAGGAACCGCTCCCACACGCCAGAGACCCGCAGGCAGGGCCCACGTCCCACCCGCGGGTGCCTGTGGGAGCCCCTGGCCCCCAAGTGTCTTGAAAACTACACAGAGCAGTTTGCTTGACCTAGGACCTATTCTCCTTGTAATATCAGACACTAACTGTAATCTATACCCAAAACTACGTCTCCTCCCTGAGACACTGTTATCTCTGTAATCCTCTCCTCCTCCCGGTAGATCACAATCAACCCCGCCTCACACTGCATGACCCTGTTCCCCGCCTTATGCTCTCTCACTTGTTGGAATGTCGAGCCCTTATACCCAGCTTATTCAGCCCCCCAAAGGGTAGACTATTTCCAAGTTGTGCTCTGAACTGGCCGCCATTCAGAGCAGCTCCCAAATCCACCCAGAGAAGCTCCTGACTTCAGGGCAACCCGGCTTGACTTCCCCACCCTGTAGGTAAGCCCCATAATAAAAGTTCATGTCTCAGAACGTGTCCGGTGCCTTCTTTAGTCCTTTGGCTACAAAAGCCCTCTTGGGCCCGGACAGTGCCCTTATCAGGCTCCTGGGGGAAGACCTGCTTGAGAGCGCCACCTGCTGGTAGGTTAGCAAGCTATACCTCTACCAAATTACATATAAAGACTCAAATAACCCTGCACTTCCCAAAATACCCTTATCAAGAAAATGCCCCAAAGTCAATAGAAAATTACAAAGCACTTGAAGAATCTAGAAAATACACACAAGCCAAATGAACAAATGAAAAAGCCAGAAGAGACAAGAAATTTGGAGCAATTTATTGAAGAACAAGCAAATCTCCAAAACAACTTCAATGAGCTGGCTAAAGACACAAAGGAAATCAAGAAGGCTCTACAAGAGCATAAAGAAGAATCCGAAAGAGTAAATTAAAAAAAAATTGCAGATCTTATGGAAATAAAGGACACTGTGGACCAAATTAAAAATATACCACAAACACACAAGAGCAGACTTGAAGAGGCAGAAGAAAGGATAAGTGAACTTTAGGACAGATTATTTGAATGCAAGCACACAAAAGAAGAAATGAAATAAATCAAAAAATTTCAAATGGATCTCAGAGAAATGATGGACAAATAAATACAAGAATCATTGGTGTCCCAGAAGGAGAAGAGAAAGGTAAAGGGCCAGGAAGAGTGTTCCAACACAGAGCTGGGGAAAACTTCCCAACCCTTCTAAATGACATATATATGCAAATAAAAGATGCCCAACAAACCCCAAATAGAACAAATTCAAATAAACCTACTCAGAGACATACTGATTAGACTGCCAAATACTGAAGAGAAGGAGAAAGTTCTGAAAGCAGCAAGAGAAAAGCAACTCACCACCTACAAGGGAAACAACAGAAGACTAAGTACTGACTACTCAGTGGCCACCATGGAGGTGAGAAGGCAGTGGTACAACGTGTTTAAGATTTTGAGAGAAAAATTGCCAGCCAAGAATTCTTTATCCAGTAAAGCTCTCCTTCAAAATTGAGGGATAGTTTAAAATTTTCACAGACAAACAAATCCTGAGAGAATCTGTTAACAAGAGACCTGCCCTGCAGGAAATACTAAAGGGAGCTCAACCGACTGAGAAAAAAAGGAGAGAGAGGTATGGAGAAGAGCATAGAACTGAAAACATATTAGTAAGGGTAACTTTAAGGAAAAAAGAGAGAGGGAAAGAAAAAGCTCTAACAACTAAAAACTAAAGGATAAGATGGCTGGTTCAAGAACTCCCTTCACAGTAATAACTTTGAATGTGAATGGATTAACCTCTCCAATTAAAAGATACAAACTGACAGAGTAGATTAAAACGTGTGTCCCACTGATATGCTCTTTACAAGAGACTCGTCTTAGACCCTGCAACACAAAGAGACTAAAAGGTGAAAGAATGGAAAAAAAATATTTTGCAAGCAAAAGAAAGCTGGAGTAGCTATACTAATAATGGACAAAATAAGCTTTAAATGCAAAGATGTCATAAGAGACAAAAAAGGACACTATCTATTAATAAAAGGGACAATTCACCAAGAAGAAATACAATCATAAATGTTTATGCACCCAATCAAGGTGCCCCAAAATATGTAAGACACATAATGGCTAAACTGAAGGGAGTAATAGACATATTTACAATAATAGAGGGAGACTTCAATACAACCCTCTCTTCTATAGATAGAACAACTAGACAGAAGATCAGTAAGGAAATTGAGAACCTAAAAAACATGATAAAAGAATTAGACTTCACAGACTGTATATAGATCACCGCATCCCAAAGTACCAGGATACACATTCTTCTCTAGTGTCCATAGAATGTACCCCAGGATAGATCATATGCTGGGGCACAAGACAAGTATTAATAAATTTAAAAAGATTGAAATTATTCAGAGCACATTCTCTGCCCATAATGGAATGCAACTAAAAACCAATAACCAACAAAGAATCGTATTTTTCACAAATATATGGAGGTTATACAACACACTCCTAAACAACCAGTGGGTCAAAGAAGAAACTGCTAGAGAAACTGGTAAATATCAAGAGATGAATGAAAACAAGAACACAACATATCAAAACCTGTGGGATGCAGCAAAGGTAGTGCTGAGAGGAAAATTTATAGCTCTAAATGCATATATTAAAAAGCAAGAAAGAGCTAAAACCAAAGACCTAACTGAACAACTGAAGGGACTAGAGAATGATCAGCAAACTAAACCTAAAGCAAGTAGAAGAAAAGAAATAATAAAGATTAAAGCAGAAATAAAATAGCTGGAGAACAAGAAAACAACAGAATACATAAAACCAAAAGTTTGTTCTTTGAGAAGATCAAGTAGATTGAAAGATCCTTAGCTAGACTGACAAAGTCAAAAAGAAGATCCAAATAAACAGACCCAGAAAGGAGAGGAGGATAATTACTACGGATCCTGAAGAAATCATAAGAGGATATAATGAACAACTGTATGCCAACAAGCTAGACAATTTAGAGGAAATGGACAATTCCCTGGAAACACATGAACAACTTACACTGACCCAAGAAGAAACAGAAGACCTCAACAAACAAATCACAAGCAAAGAGATCCAATCAGTCATCAAAAATCTACACACAAATAAAAGCCTACGGCCAGACGGCTTCACAGGGGAATTTTGCCAAACTTTCCAAAAAGAATTGATACCATTCCTGCTCAAAATCTTTCAAAAAATTGAAGAAAAAGTAACACCATCTAACTCATTTTATGAAGCTAATACCAGATAAAGATACCACAAAAAGGAAAACTATAGGCCAATCTCCCTAATGAATACAGATGCAAAAATCATAAACAAACTACTTGCAAACTGAATCCAAAGGCACATTAAAAGAATTATACACCACGACCAAGTGGTGTTCATTCCTTGCATGCAAGAGTGGTTCAACGTAAGAATTGTCAACCAGCGTAATACAACACATTAACAGATCGAAATGGAAAAGCCAAATGATCATCTCAATAGATGCTGGAAGCGTATGTGAGAAAATTCAACATCCCTTTTTGATAAAAACACTTAAAAAGGTGGGAATTGAGGGACCCTTCCTCAATAGGATAAAAGGCATATATGAAAAACCCACAGCCAGCACAGTACTCAACAGTGAGAGCCTGAAAGCCAACCCCCTAAGATTGGGAATGAGACAAGGATGCCCACTGTCACCTTTACTATTCAACATTGTGTTAGAAGTTCTAGCCAGAGCAGTTTGCCAAGACAAAGATATAAAAGATATCCAAACTGGAAAGGAAGAAGTAAAACTGCCATTATTTGCAGATGATATGATCTTATACTTGGAAAATCCTGAGAATCTGACAACAAAGCTACTTGAGTGAATTAAAAAATCCAGCACAGTGGCAAGATATAAGATTAATGCACAAAAGTCAGTAATGTTCCTAAACACTAGTAATGACCTAACTGAAGGCAATACTAAAAAAATTCCATTCACAGTAGCAACTAAAAAAATCAAGTACCTAGGAATAAACCTAACCTAGGATGTCAAACACATTCTATACAGAAAATTAAAAAATTTTACTAAAAGAAATTAGAAATGACCTAAATAGGTGGAAAAATATTCCGTGCTCATGGATATGAAGACTAAATATTGTTAAGATGTCAATTCTACCCGTGATCTATAAATTCAATGCAATTCCAATAAAAATTCCAACAAACTACTTTGCAGACTTGGGAAAGTTATCAAATTTATTTAGAAGGGAAAGGGGCCTCAAATTGCCAAAAACATCCTAAAAAAGAACGAAGTGAGAGGGCTTACCTTTCAAGAGTTTGAAGCCTACTATAAAGCCACAGTGGTCAAAACAGCATAAAGATAGACATATGGGGCAATGGAATTGAATTGAGAGTCTGGAAAGAGACCCCCAGATATATGGTCAACTGATTTTTGATAAGGCTCCCAAATTCTCAGAACTGGGACAGAACAGTTTCTTCAACAAATGGAGCCGGAAGAACTGCATAGCCATAATCAAAAGAATGAAAGAGGACCCCTACCTCACACCCTATACAAAAATTAACTCAAAGTGGATCAAAAACCTCAATATAAAAGACTGCACAATGAAACTCTTAGAAGATAATATAGGGAAACATTTTCATGACCTAGTAATAGAAGGTAGCTTCTTAGACCTGACACCCAAAGCACAAGCAACAAAAGAAAAAATAAATGGGAGCTCCTCAAAATCAAAAGCTTCTGTGCCTCAAAAAACTTGGTCAGAAAGGTGAAGAGGCAGCCAACTCAATGAGAAAATATTTGCAAACTATATATCTGATAACAGACTGGTATCCTGCATACGTAAAGAAATCAAACCTACAACTCAGCAACAGTTCAAACAGCCCAATTATAAAATGGTTGAAAGATATGAAAAGGTATTTTTCTGAAGAGGAAATATAAATGGCTAAAAAACATATGAAAAATGTTCATCTGCATCAGCTATTGGGGAAATGCAAATCAAAACCACAATGCGATACCATCTCACATCAGTAAGAATGGCTGCCATTAAACAAACAGGAAACAACAAATGCTGGAGAGGACATGGAGAAAATGGTACTCTTATTCATTGCTGGTGGGAATGTATAATGGTATAGCCACGGTGGAAGACAGTTTGGCAGTTTCTCAAAAAATTAACCTGTGATCTGGCAATTTCACTTCTCGGTGTATTACCCAGAGGATGTGAAAACAGTGACACAAACAGACATTTGTACACAAATGTTTACAGCAGCGTTGTTCACAAATGCCAAGAGATGGAAACAATCCAAGTGTCCTTCAACAAGATGAGTGATGGAATACCATGCAGCAGTAAGAAGGAACTAGATCCTGAAACATATGACAACATGGATGAACCTTGAAGATACAATTCTGAGTGAAATAAATCAGACACAAAAGGAGATACTGTGTGTTACTGCCTCTATGAAGTATCTGAGCAATGTAAAATCTATGTCTTATAATAATATAAGAATATTGGGGACCTAGTGATAGACAGTGGCCAGTGAGGGGGAATGATAATTTAGTATGTTCAGGTATGCTAATGATGGTAAATTCAAAGATATGGGAATGGATAGGGGTGACAATTGTTTATTAATGGGTTTATAAGTATCAGAGCTGTCCTGAAGGTGAATGAATTGAAAGGGCTTGTTTAAAGGCATGTATCCCACAGATGAACACCACAAATATAGACAGGGGCTTGCACGGTATACTTCTAAGGTATGACACTAGCACAGAGAGTTGACAACAAAAGGGTATATGGGGAAAATCTACCTACTGCATACGAGGACTATATTAATAGGAATACTATACGGGTTCCACACAAATACTAAGAACAAATGATTAACGGCTGACAAGAGCTATGAGGTGTTTTGGGTGATGAGAATTGTTTAAAATGGAGAGTGATGAGGATTGGACAACTAAGTGATGATAATGTGAGATATGGATGGATTATCACGGACACAACATACGCTATGCGAGTTTAGGACCCCCCTACTTTATAAGTCAAGCCCTCGATCTTGAGACTTGATTGGGTGAAACTTACAGCTGTAAAGAGGAGGCTGAGCCCACCTGTAACTATGCTTAGGAGTCTCTTTTGTTGCTCAAAAGTGGACTTCCTCTCTCCAAGCCCAACTCTGCATATAAATCCATCACCCTCCCCCCAGATGAATGAGTCTCCCTGGTGATGTGGAACGGGGATTCTGGGAATAAGCCTGGCTCTGGCATCAGGGATTAAGAATGTCTTTTTGACCAAAAGGGGAAAAAGAAAGGCAACAAAATAAGGTTTCAGTGGCTAAGAGAATTCAAATACAGCCGAGAGGTTACTACTACGTAAGCTTCACCTAAATGTGCCAAATGACCATAACATGATATGCTCAAGTCAACAGTAGTCCTGAAAACCTTAAAAAACACATGGATCCCTATCTGAGACTCTATAAGAAAGTTTCATTCACTAAGTTTATTTTTCAGAAACTTAAATCCTTCAGAGTGCTCCTAAGCCAGCTAAGTCCCAAAACTCAGAGGCAACAGCTTCTTCAAGAACATCAACCAGATGTGTCCCCTTTTCTCATAAAGTCGACAACCCTTTTCAATATGAACAAGTTAAGAGTGGTCACTGCCTAGACATCCCTGAAGATCGGTAAAGGATTAAACTAGAGGAAGGGGTAGCAACAGACAAGATGGAATTTAGCAAAGGATTATGAATACTGGATTTCTATATAATTTTCTTTTTCTTAGTTGCTAGGGTTATTAGAATAGGTAGAAGGAAAGAACTGAAATGGTGGAACTGTAACTCGTAGCATCCTTTGAAATTTGTTCTACAGCTATTTATTAAACTGTAGTTTGAAAGATATCACCTTTTTGTATATATGTTTATATTTCACAATAAGAAAATAATTGAAACTACAGTATTGTAACTCAAAATAACCTTGGAAATTTCTGATATCACTACTTGCTAAATCATACTTTGAAAGATATTATCTTTTTGTATATGTTATATTTTACAATAAGGAAATAATTGAAAACTGTGGAAATGTAATCTATAATATTCTTTGAAATTTGCCCTCTAACTACTTGTGCAGTTGGAAAGTTATTATTTGTATGTTTATATGATATACTCTACAATTTAAAAATATGATTAAAGGGGAAAACAAAGAAATAAAACAACAACCAAAAAGCACAGGAATGTGGTCAATAAAATCCAGACCACAGGAAGCTTAGAGCACAAATGGACCAGCCTCCACAATAAAGCAGTTATTAGGAAAAAGGAGAACCCAAGGCTTAGGCACTTGTGCAGCAGTCACAACTCACGGGCTTCATTGGGTTCCTGGGTCAACCAGTGAAAAAAAATTTCCAGACAATCAAGAATATCTGAGTGCTGGGTATTTAATTATAAACTTATTTTTATTTAAACAAACAAACAAAGAAACAGGACACTAGCATGGCATCAAAAGGAGTCAAGAGCAACCTGAATATGTGCCTGCTAGCCAAAGTTAAAATCTGTGCATCAAAAAGAGTAAATGCTGAAAACACATCAAGTATATTAAATCCATGAGTTCACAGCAATACCCACCAACAAAACAAAACCAATCACCCACCCGCGGAGGACGGAGGGCGCCAGCTCAGTATTCCACAACGGTGAAGAAACAAGGAATCCGGGCACGCTGGCTTTCTGATGAAAGTCGGCCTCACGGCATCCAGACAGGCCCTCCCAGCTCGGGGGGAAGGACCCACTGATCGAGAGTCACTAACGCGTTTCCCGACCCACACACGTGCCCGGGGAAGGCCAGAGCCTTGCTGGCTTCGGGGGTTTGAGCACCAGTCACTGGCCAAGCGAGGGGTGACCCCTGGGAGTCAGAATCAAAGGCAAAAACAAGGGCCAAACAAAAAGTGGTGAGCAGGGACGAGAGGGGCCACACTTCAGCAGACCGACTTGGTCTGGCAAATCATTAAAGAAATTATTGAAAAAATAAATAAGAACCACTACCTCTGGGAGAGGAAAAAATCAGAAACCAGAGTTGCCACAATGTATCACCTAAAATGTGTTCACTTTCAACATAAAATCACAAGACATGTAAAAAACTCAGAGGGTGTGGCCCACTCACAGGAAAGCAACCCGGCAACAGAAACCGTCCCTGAGTGGACGGGGCGGGAGCTGTCGCAGCCATGACAAAGATGTCCCCAAAATGAGAGGAACCCAAATTTAAGAAAAGACACCAACATCTTATGAAATGGAGACTCCTAAGAAAAAAGAAAAGAACCAAACAGAAATTCTGGAGCTGAGGTCCCCAGGGGACTTGAGGGCGGATTCGAGCTGGCGGGAGCAGCAGGGAACGTGCAGACAGGTCAACAGAGGAACGGGAAGAAAAAGGAGCTCACGGCCTCACCCCAGCGAGACAGCACGAGCACACCAACGTGTGTGAGGGCGTCCCGCAAGAAAGAACCACCAAAACTTCTCAGACTTGGTGGAAAACATCAATCTACACATTCAAGCTCAACAAACCGAGCAGGATAAACACAAAGACCCCACCCAGGCACAGCACAGTCAAACCACTGAAAGACAACGACAAAGAGAAAATCTGGAAAGCAGCAGGAAAAGAACAGGTACCCCAGGAAGACTGACAGCCGATTTCTCATCAGATATGATGGAGGGCCAAGGGCAGGGACAGCACACTGAAAATGCTGAAAGAAAGAGAACTCTATAGCCAGCCAACCCACCCTTCACAAACTCCCAGCAAGATAAAAATATTCCCAGGTAAACAAGACTGAGAGAATTCTAGCAGACCTTCCTTACAAGAAATACATTTTTCTTTTTTCTTCTTTCTTCTCCTGATTTAAAAGACAGTTGCATAGAAGAGTGACTGCAAAACTGCACTACTGGGCTCATGATATATAAAGATGTACTATATCTGACAGTAATGAACAAAGGATGGGGGAGAAAAGACACCTATATTGGAGCAAAGTCTCTAAAATACTACAGAAATTAAGTTTATATTTATCTGAAATAGATTATTCTCAGCTAAGTTACATTAAAACAAAAGCCAGTTCTTTGAAAAGATCAGCAAAATTGACATACCTTTAGTCTAACCAAGAAGAAAAAAGACACACAAATTACCAAAACCAAGTGTTCCAGTTTGCTAATGCTGCCAGAATGCAAAACACCAGAGATGGATTGGCTTTTATAAAAGGGGGTTTATCTGGTTACACAGTTAGTCTTAAGGCCATGAAGTGTCCATCAATAGTAGGGCACCTTCACTGGAGAGAGGCCATTGGCATCCGGAAAACCTCCGTTATCTGGGAAGCACGTGGCTGGCGTCTGCCGACCCCAGGTTACATTTCAAAATGGTGTCTCCAAAACGTCAGCGTCAGCTTCCAACGGCCGTCTTCAAAATGTGTCTCTCAGCTGCAGCTCACTGTGAGCTGCTCCTGTCTGAGCTTTTATAGGGCTCCAGTAAACTAATCAAGGCCCACCCTGAATGGGCGGGGCTACACCTCCAAGGAAATTATCCAGTCAGAGTCATCACCCACAGCTGGGGGGGACACAGCTCCACGGACACTGAACCAGTCGGTTCCAACCCAATCCACACTAACACGTCTGCCCCCACAGGAATGCATTAAAGAATATGGCTTTTTCTGGGGGACATAGATATACAAACTGGTACACCAGGCATGAGAGAGGACCGAGCACCACTGAGATGTAACGGGAATTAGGAAGATGACAAGGGGCCCAACAACTTTACGCCAACAGATGCGGTAACTGTAAAAATGGACAAATTCCTAGAAGTCGCAACCTACAAAAGTGACACAAAAAGGGATGAGAAAACTTGAACTAGTCCTTCTGGCTCTCCCCACAGGACCAGCTCAACGTTTAGGGGAAAGATGCCACTCTCGCAGACTCTTCCAGCAAAAAAGAGGTAGAGACTCCCTTCAGCTCATTCTGTGAGGCCTGAATCACCCTGATGCGATCGCCAGAAAAAGTTATTGCAAGGGAATTATGGACAAGCATCCCTCATAAACACACACGCAAAAATCCTCAACAAAGCACTAGGAACCTGAATCCATCATCACATAAAAAGGGTTATACACCATGACCAAGAAGGGTTATGTCAGGAAGGCAAGATTGATTTAACATCCAGGAACTGATTAACGTAATACACCACATTAATAAGGGACAAAAACTACATCATCATCTCAAAAGACAAAGAAAGCGCATGTGACAGAAGCCAACAGCCCTTCACAACAAAACCTCAAGGCAGCACCTGAGGGCTGAAGGAACTTCCGACCTGGTAAAAGGGCCTCATAGAGGCCACAGCTGATGTCACACTCGACAGTCAAAGGTGAGGTGTGTCCCCCAAGATCAGGAACAAGCAGGGACGTCTGCTCTCACCACTTCCATCCAGCACTGTACTACTGCGATAAGGAAATACAAAGACGTCCAGACCGGAAAAGAAGACTTGATCAAATCCTCTTTGCTCACAAATGACATGATTGCATATGCGGAAAATGTTAAGAAATCCACAAAAAGATTACTAGAATAAATAAACTAGACCATCAAGTTTGCAGATTATAATAAATATACAAAAATTTATCGTATTTTTTATACACCAATAGGGAAAAAATCTAAAAATGAAATTAGGAAAATAATTCCATTCAAAACAATGTCAAAAAACAATAAAATATTTTGGAAACATTTTACAAAAGTGCAGACTTGTACACTAAAACTACAAAAACAGCACTGAGAGAAATTACAGGTCCAAGTAAATGGGGAGGCCCTGCGGGCTGAGGAGTTGGAAGGGTCTGTGCTCAGGTGACAGCCCCGCAGAGAGCACACGCTCAGGGCCTCCCCATCAGAGTCGCAGCAGGCCACGCTGTGGAAACCGACAACCTGGCTCTAGAAGTCAGATGGGCACAAAAAGGACCCTGAACAGCCAGGACGATTTTGATCAAGAACAAACAAAACTCATGCTAGGGCTACAGTCATGAGGACAGCATGACACTGGCACAAGGGGACACACTGAACGGAACAGCAAACCTTTATCACTGCTGGACAACCGGTGTCTGACAAAGGTGCTATGGCAATTCCCCAGGGAAGAAAAGTCTTTTAGACAAATGATGCCAGAACAATTGGATTTCCATGAGGAAAAGATGAAATCAGACCCTTCCCTCACACCTGTCACAAAATTTAATCAAAAGAGACTTAAAAAAAAAAAATCATAGACCTAAAAGTAATAGCTAAAACCATAGACTCTTAGGAGGAAACAGAGAAAATCTTCACCATCTTAGCTTAGGTGAAGAGCTCTCAGATATCAAAAGCACAACCCATACAAGAAAAAGAAAACACCTGTGCTTGCAGAGACTGGGAGAAAATATTTGCAAATCTTATTGCCTGCTACAGCGCTTATATACAGAATATATAAACAACTCTTAGAGCTCAGTAACGAAACAGCCCCATTAAAATTTAAGCAACACACTCTGGTGGACATTCTTATGCACTATACAGATAACACCTCTTAGGTTTTAATGTGTTGCAATGGCTAGAAGTAAATACCTGGAACTGTCGAGCTCCAGCCCGGCAGTCTGGACTCCTGGGGA
>PVKY010000107.1:25854-77424 GCA_004027775.1 Bradypus variegatus
TAGTGTGATTGTGAAAACCTTGTAGATCACACCCCCTTTATTTAGTGTATGGATGGATGAGTAGAAAGATGGGGATAAAAACTAAATGACAAATGGTATGGGATGGGGGGATGGTTTGGGTGTTCTTTTTTCATTTTTAGTTTTTTGTTCTTGTTCTGATTCTTTCTGATGTGGGGAAAATGTTCAGAAATAGATTGTGTTGGTGAATGCATAAGTAGATGATCATACTGTGAACGGCTCACTGTATACCATGGATGATTGTATGTTATGTGATTGTGTTTGAATGAAACTGAATAAAAAAAATAAAAAAGGGAAAAAAAATGAATACAATAAAATCACAACTTTTTATTCAAAAAAAAAAAAATTTTAGCAACAGAGAGAACCTAAGATGGCGGCTTGGAGAGACAGGGCAAAAAAACACCTCCATGAAAAATACTAGATAAAAGCCAGAAAGTGACCCAGAACACCAGTTCCAGCCACGCAATAGCCGGACAAGGTCTGCTAACCCCCAGGGACCGTGCACTTGGTGAAACCGGGAGTCTGTGTTCTGAAACGAATGAGCCACTGAATATCCGGCAACCAGGCTGCAGTGTGGGGAAATCGAGGGTTGGCCTTTGAAGGCGGACTAGTTCTTTTTAAAAAAACAACCCAAGAGTGGCTGCAGATATGGCAGCGAGAACCGCGCAGTGAAGTGTGGCAGGAACGGGCTGTGCAAACGCCTCAGTATCTGGCATGGAAGACAGCCTTTCACACACCCACTGCCAACTGTCTCGGAGCGAGAAAGCAGAGGTTAGCAAAAAGGGGAAAAAAACAACGCCCCCTATAGCCGTCTACCCGGCGGGCTGGGAACGCTCTTGCCCGGCACCAGTGCCACAGCCCAGAGCCGGCACCAAAAAACCCAGTGTGACAGGAAATGTTTCCAGCACCCTGTGCACACACATCAGTATCAGGCGGGGACAGTGGCCTTTCGTGCACCCACAGCTAACTGTCCCAGAGCTGGGAGGGCGGAGCTGTGCGAAAAGGGGGAAATTAACACGCCCCGTACAGCCATCTTTACAGCAGGCTGGGAACGCCCCTGTATGGCCCACCGGCCCAGGGTTTCCCTGGAGGGGGGCGCGCACTTGTGACGTAGCACAGCGTTCCCTCAGCAGAAGTCCTGGAAGAGCACGGCTGGGAAGGGTGACATGCTCAGAAATCCCAGGGACCATACGCCAATACCAAGGACTTGTGGGTCAGCGGCAGAGACAATCTGTGGCGAGACTGAAATGAAGGTTTAGACTCTTGCAATAGCCTTAAATCTCCAGAACACCTGGGAGGTTTGATTGTTAAAGCTACTCTCCCCCACAACCGCTCAGACACACGCCCCACATATGGGCGGACAGCACCAACAACACACCCAAACTTAGTGCACCAATTGGACACCCCAAGAATCAGATCCCCACACACTACAAAGACAAAGTTGGGGAGAACTGACTTGAGGGGAGCAGGTGACTCGTGGATGCCATCTGCTGGTTAGAGAAAGTGTACGCCACCAAGCTGTAGATCTGACACATTAGAGATGTGCCTTGAATAATCCTACATATCCTAAAAGAACCCTATCAAATAAAGCAAATGCCAAGAGGCCAAAAAAAACCAGAAAATTTTAAAGCATATGAAAAAACCAGATGATATGGATAACCCAAACCCAAACACCCAAATCAAAAGATCAGAGGTCGAGACACAGTACTTGGAGCAATTAATCAAAGAACTAAAAATAAACAACGAGAGCATGGCACAGGATATAAGCGACATGAAGAAGACCCTAGAAGAGCATAAAGAAGAAATTGCAAGAGTAAATAAAAAAATAGATGATCTTATGGAAATAAAAGAAACTGTTGACCAAATTAAAAAGATTCTGGATACTCATAGTACAAGACTAGTGGAAGCTGAACAACGAATCAGCGACCTCGAGGACCACAGAACGGAAAATGAAAGAACAAAAGAAAGAATGGGGAAAAAAATAAAAAAAATTGAAATGGACCTCAGGGATATGATAGATAAAATAAAACTTCCAAACATAAGACTCATTGGTGTCTCAGAAGGGGAAGAGAAGGATAAAGGTCTAGAAAGCATATTCAAAGAAATTGTTGGGGAAAACTTCCCAAACCTTCTATATGATATAAATACACAAAGCATAAATGCCCAGCGAATTCCAAATAGAATAAATCCAAATAAACCCACTCCAAGACGTATTCTGATCAGAATGTCAAATACTGAAGAAAAGGAGCAAGTTCTGAAAGCATCAAGAGAAAAGCGACTCGGCACATACAAAGGAAACAACATAAGACTAAGTAGTGACTACTCAGCGGCCACCATGGAGATGAGAAGGCAGTGGAATGACATATGTAAAATTCTGAGAGAGAAAAATTTCCAACCAGCATACTTTAGCCAGCAAAGCTCTCCTTCATATTTGAGGGAGAAGTTAAGTTTTTCATAGACAAACAAATGCTGAGAGAGTTTGCTAATAAAAGTCCTGCCCTTCTTCAGATATTAAAGGGAGCCCCACCGACAGAGAAACAAAGAAAGGAGAGAGAGACATGGAGAAAGATTCAGTACTAAAGAGATTCAACATTGGTTCATTAAAGGACATTAAGAGAGAGAGGGAAAAACTGTATCTGACAAACATAAACCAAAGGATAGGATGGCTGATTCAAGAAATGCCTTCACACTAAATAACACTGCATGTAAATGGATTAAATTCCCCAATTAAAAGACACAGATTGGCAGAATGGATAAAAAAATATGAATCATCAATATGTTGCATACAAGAGACTCATCTCAGACACAGGGCCACAAGGAAATTGAAAGTGAAAGGATGGAAAAAATATTTCATGCAAGCTACAGCCAGAAGAAAGCAGGAGTAGCAACATTAATCTCAGATAAAACAGACTTTAAATGCAAGGATGTTACAAGAGACAAAGAAGGCCACTACGTACTAATAAAGGGGCAATTCGACAAGAAGAAATAACAATCATAAATGTTTATGCACTCGATCATGGCTATATACATGAATACATGAGACAATACATGAGACAAACACTGTCAAAACTAAAGGATACAATGGATGTTTCCACAATAATTGTGGGAGACTTCAACACATCACTCTCCCCTCTAGACAGATCAACCAGACAGAAGACCAATAAGGAAAGTGAAAACCTAAACAATCTGATAAATGAATTTGATTTAACAGACATATGTAGAACATCACATCCCAAATCACCAGGACACACATTCTTCTCTGGTGATCATGGAACTTTCTCCAGAATAGACCACATACTGGGACATAAAACAAGGGTCAATAAATTTTAAAAACTTGAAATTATTTAAAGCACATTCTTTGACCACAATGGAATACAATTAGAAGTCAATAACCATCAGAGACTTAGAAAACTCATAAACACCTAGAGGTTAAACAACATACTCCTAAAATAAATGGTTTATAACGCAGAATGTAGGGGAACTAGCGACAGAGAGCAATTAATAAAGGGGGAACGATAACCCAATAAGAACAGATAAGCTATCGTGGGTAAATTTAACGTTCTGGGAATACCCAGGAATGACTATGGTCTGTTAATTCCTGATGGGTATGGTAGGAACAAGCTCACAGAAATGTTGCTATATTAGGTTATTTTCTTGGGGTAGAGTAGGAACATGTTGGATGTAGTTATTTTAGGTTAGTTGTCTTTTTCTTATTCCCTTGTTATGGTTCGTTTGAAATGTTTTTTTATTGTATATCATTTAAAAAATTTTTTAATATAGTTAATTAAAAAAAGTAAATTAAGAGTTAATGACAATCAAGGCAATATAAGATACTGGAGTGGATCTAAGAATGGAGGAGAAAAGCGCAAAGAGGGCTTAAGGAAAAACTGGAACATAGAATTTAAGCTTTATATCCATATTAATTTTCTTGAATTAACTGCAGTTAAGTTACTGACATAAGTGAATGTACTTGTTCACAGGAAATGCACATGGAAGTGTTACGAGTTCAAGGAGTGTGATACATGCAGCCTGCTCTCAAATGTTCAGAAGATGATAAATGGGTAGACAGATAATTGATAGAAAGATAACAGATATAGTTGAAAGAAGGGGGGAGGGGGGAGGGAGGGAGGGAAAAAGGAAGGAAGGAAGAAGGAAGGAAGGAAGGAAGGAAGGAAGGAAGGAAGGAAGGAAGGAAGGAAAGAGAAAGAAAGGTACTGCAAAGGTAACAAAATGTAAAATTGGTAGATATGGGTATCTGGGGGTGGGGGGGTGCTGGAGTTCTCTGTATGGAGTTTGTATTGTATTTGCAACTTTCCTATACGTGTGAAATTATTTCAAAATAAAAATTAAAAAAGAAAAAGAAAAAAATTTAAGCAACAGAATCTGAATGGGTATTTCACCAAAAAAAGATACACAAATGGCAAACAGACACAGCAGATCATGGGTGGCATGACTGGTCAATGGCGAAGTTTCATGTATTCACGTAATTTGCCTTGGCATTTTAGGTTCAGTTCATTAAGAAGCATTATGCAGCCTGCAGCAGGGACTCATCTCCCAAGCGTTCCAGCCCCACTGAAGCAGCTGAGTGTGGCTCTTATCCAGAGAATTCTCGATGGAGCTGGGGTGCCTGTACCTGAACTCAAGGGTGCCAGCAGCCCCGCTCCAGAAGAGCCCGGTGTGGGACGAGGATTTAGGAGCTGGCTGCAGTGGGGGTCGGATACGGGCATCCAGGCCGCGGTGCTGTCAAAGCCGGAGACAAGGGAGGGCGCTCGAGAAGGGGGCAGTGGAGTGGAAGGAAGGGGGCCAGGAGTGGACTCCCAGTGATGTCCCCTCACCCTCCTGCCTTCCCGTTCTCGCCCACTAAAGAGGAGCAAGGACTCTCTTACTGCAAAAGGCTGCTGTGCAGCCTGAGCGAGTGCCGCAGGGAAAGCACTTTGTAAGATGCTCGGTGCTCGGGAGGGACACAGAGCTCCAGCCAGCGGCAGCGTGTACAGGGCAGACACGCAAGGACTTGGGAGGGCAGAACCGAGGAAGAGGTTCTTGACCCGACCTAAGGGTTCACAGAGAGCACTGCACCCAGCAACCAACCGCAGGATACATGCCTGCCAGCCCGAACAGAAGGGAACCCTCTCTGTGCTTGCAGGGTGCAGCCACACGGGTGCTCTCAGCTACATGCTACTGGGGGGACAACTTGACAAGCAATCTAGCAACAGCTATTAAAATTACACACACGCCCCTTCCTGTCCCCCAGCCCGACACCGAGAAACCCACTGGGCAGAAACGAAGCACCAGAGCCTGAGGGCACAAAGGAAGAACGCTTCCTGAGAGGCAGTGGCAAAGAAATCGAGCAACGACCTGAATGTGCCCCAGAAGGGGGCCCTGAGGTGGGCACGCAGAGGGAAAAACAGACCCACATCGACCGGCCTGGAGGGGCTCCCGGTGGCATTTTTGGTTCAATTAGAAAACTGAGTTGCAGAGAAGGAAGCTGGAAATGACCACGCTGTCAACTTCAGGGGAGTGTTGCTGGCGCAAGCCCAGGGACGGCCTGCTGATGTCACTTCGACACACACAAACTGATCCAACCCTAACCAGTGGCACCCAGCTTACCTGCTTTCCTCCGCCGTTTACCGGGAGCCCGAGGAGTTGCAGGGTGCTGGTACACGGCGGTGCTCAGCCCGCTGGCGACAGCTTCGATGGCCTCGTCCAGCAGGGACGACATGAGGTGCCTGGGAACGTGCTGCACAGCCGAGGAGACGGGGCCTGGTCAGCAGGCTGCCCGCCCCAGGCCTCCGCACACACCTCCTGGATCGCGCAGCGCCGCCTGACAGGCGGACAGGCCGGCCGAGCCGCGGCAGCAAAGCAGACGCAGGGGGCACAGGTGCTGCCTGGGCAGCACGGGTCTGGGTGGGCTCTCAAAGGAGCAGGATTTGGGGCAAGAGCCAAGGAGGCCTCTGCACACCCCTGCTGCAGCCTACCTGGGCACGGGGCCGGAAGCCCATTTCAGACCTCCGGGGGGAGCAGGGGGTGGGGAAGCGAGACTGGACGGATATCGGTGGACTCGGGCGCCTGGGAAACAGGATCTGAAGGACGCAGTGAGCGACCCAATGAGGTGTGAAGAGAGAGCCCAAGAGGACCCAGGCAATGGCGCTGAGAAATTGGGGGACTGGGGCCCAAGTTTCACATAAAACTTCCTCAGTCCACCTTCAATTTACTCAGCATCTATGCACCCCACAGGTAAAATTCTAACTGTAAAAAAAAGAAATACCCAGTACAATTCTTTTTGCTCTGCCTCTGCAGGGTGGAGAAAGAGGGAAGGATGGCTTCCCCACTGCAGCAACGTGGCAACCCCAAGATCAAGGGGAGTCGGGGGTGGTGTGGGGCTAACCCCACCAGCCTAGGGCGCCAACCGGGAAACGGCATTAGGGGAGGGAGACGTTTCGGTTCAGGAGTTCACACCCTAAGGACCAGCAGGGGGTGGTGAAAGCCCTGACTCCCCGCAGTTTACCCAGGAGGCCGATGGGTGGCGGCAGCGGGGCCAGGGGGACTGCCGGTCACACGGGCGGCGGCCTCATGCGGGTGCCAGCGCCGACGCCACTGCCCGGCTGCCCAGGCCCCTCACATCCGGCCCCACTGCCCGGCTGCCCAGGCCCCACTGCCCGGCTGCCCAGGCCCCTCACGTCCGGCCCCACTGCCCGGCTGCCCAGGCCCCTCACATCCGGCCCCACTGCCCGGCTGCCCAGGCCCCACTGCCCGGCTGCCCAGGCCCCACTGCCCGGCTGCCCAGGCCCCTCACGTCCGGCCCCACTGCCCGGCTGCCCAGGCCCCACTGCCCGGCGCCCCCACCTGGATCCTCCTGGCAGTGGTGATCCGGTTCCGATTCACTGTGGCCCTCACTCGCTCACTCTGCCGCGTCCTGGCGATGGCCCGGGTCCTCCCCGCGCTAGGCCGAAGCCTGCTGGTGGTGGGCGCTGCCTCGGCCGAGAGCAGGGAGACCTCATCCTCGCTCACGTGGCCCGGGTCTCGGGAAGACAATCCTGGCTCAAGTGCCAGACACGTTTGCAAATCAACAACTCCCCCATTTTCAGTTTCTGCCTGCCATAGGAAGGCAAGCAGGAACGCCACCCACTTCACCCCCAGCCCCACCAGGACCCCCCTCGAGCCCCCCAAAGCCCCTCAGGGAGTCAGGAAGGCTGCGGGGGAGCCTAGAAGGTTCTCACCAGGAGGGGGGTCCCCAGGCCTGCAGGACTGGGGGCCCAGAATTACCCCCTTCCATGTCCAGCAGCACGGGCGAGCTCCTCCAGCACCCACCCAGAACGCCATGGAGAGCCTCCTCCCCGGGGGTAGCCCTGACCCTGGCACCCCCTGGGAGTGGAGTCCCGGGAGAAGGGGCATTACCGGGGGCCGCGCACTCCGGACAGAACCACTCGTCCACCGGCACCTCATGGAGAGGGGGATTCAGGCACTCCATGTGGTACCTGCGGGACAGAGGAGACCACGTAGGAGCTGGGGAGCCAAGGTCACAAGTGCCGGCAGCGAAGGGCTGCCCCATGCAGGGCAGGGAGCCCACCTCCACTCGGATGCTGCCCATTGGCGCTCATGCCCTCTTCCCCCCATCTCCCAGTGTCCCTTCCGTCAGGCGTTCTGGGGGCACACGCCCTACTTTCCTGCCTATAGTTTACCTGGCATTTCCACCCTCCTCGGAGTATGAATTTAAAATGTCTAACTGTTTGAGAAAACTCAAAGTTAACAGAAAGACCCCATCGGATCTGGGGCCAGGACTCCAGCCTGGCAAATCTTTTGCTGTTTTGTACAAGATGCATTTTTGGTATTACTGTCTGAACTTTGACTTCCACTGAGAGGCTCATTTCTAACAACTTGGGGCATCAGGTGACCACCCCACCCCATGTTCATTCACAGAAGGCCCCAAGAAGTTTCTGGCATAGTAGTTCCCTCAATCTGCACAGCTTTGGTTTCAGAAACTAACAACGAAAAATTTCTTGTTCGCTGAAAGCAAACTGAAATGTCATGTAACAAGGTCTTGTTTTTTAATGGCATCCATCAAGTCTTCAGAGAGAGTGCCCTGAGAGCACGGCTGCGGTGGCCCAGGCCACGTGTTGTCTGTCTCTGTGGCCACAGAGCAGACACCACCCCAAGGAGAGCGTACAGTAACCACCCCACAGAGCCCAAAGTTAGGCAACAATGGACTGGGGAGGAAGCCCAGCTGGGGTGTCTGGAGAGCAGGGCTCTACTTCAACCCAGCACCAGAAGTGCTGCCAACCACCTGGGGCCCGCTCCAGGGTCAGGGACACCGGGATGCGAGAGGATAGCCCCTGACTTCGTGAACGTAGCTACGCCCCCAGGAAGCCGGATGGTGTGGGGGCCTTGGCCAGGTCGGCAGGGGCCAGACACCCGGGGGCCGGGGGACAAGGTCCTCCAGATACGAACATGACCCTCCTGCAGTGCTGGGGGCGGTAACGCTTTCTTTCAAAGGATCCTAAGAACACAATGCCGCTCACCCTAAGTCTTCCTCACAGAGCTCTGCTGGGGCCTCTTGGCCGCGTGTCTCCAGAGAGCACTGCACCCGGTTCCTTTCCACGCTCTACTACAGTCAATTAACAAGCAATTCTAGGAGGCACCGCTGACTCGCAGAGCAGTGGACTAGACACAACCCCAGAGCCCTGTGGCTTCACGGACAGCCCGCAACCTGGCATGTGCCAAGGGGGTGAGGAGCAGCAGAGAGAGCCAACCCCCGGGAAGCTGGAGGTCATTAAGATACAAGCATTCAGTCACTTGTCAAGGGACATGTGGCGTCCGGCCGAGACCCGGGAGAAGAGACACTGAGAACTCCGAGGGCAGGGTTGGGGCCGCGCGGGGCCGCCTGGGACGTGTGTCCTGCCTGTGTGCCCTTCCACGTGCCTTCCCCATGTGCCTGTGCTGCCTGCTGAAGGAGGACGGGGACAGCCCAGGAATGGGAGAGGAGACGGGAGGCATGTGGGGAGCCAGTTCCAAGACAAATGCCCCGGAACTACTCCCGGAAGCCTCACAGTGAACTGAAGGGGACAGTGTTAGGAAGATGCAGCCACCACCACCAGGACAGCAGGCGAGAGCTACGTCCGTGGGCGAGGACACACCAAGCACAGGGGACCGAGCGGGAGGACGCAGTGACACAGGCTGGGCCACGCCAGAGCCCGGGCACCACAATCCAGTCAGACGGCTGAGGAAGGAGTGCCAGCGCCTCCAGGGGAGGCTGGAAGCCGGGGCACCCCCGCCCAACCCACCCACCCCTGCCCAGGGCCTCCTACTCTTGCGGTCTCAGGGCCTAACTCAAAACTGCTCCTTTCTGCCCAAAAGTTCCACATCTGCCAGCATAACCGGATTCTTTCAGTAACTTTTTGGGATGCATGTCCCAAAAAATAGGTTTTTCATAATCCTCTCACCTAGAACAGAAAAATGCTCCAAACATAGAGTAATGGCCCCGTGCAGGTGGCTTATGGGGACAAGGGAGAGGAAAAGATAGGAATGAGCGAGATGACGACAAAGGGAGCCCGGGGTAGCCAACGGGAACCAAGGGGCCTGGAGGCACCCCAGCCTTCTCCTGCACGGGCTCGGAGTGTTTTGCTGGGAAAGGCGGAGGTGAAGATCGCCAGGACCAGGCGAACCTGAGGGGTGCCTGCTGCCCCCCAGCGGCAGCACAGGGCTGGGCGGGGCGGGCCCCCAGGGCCCGGGACTCAGGTGTGAGCAGGGAGCGCCGGCTGCCCATCCCCACACTCCTGGGCCGTGAGGACACGGGAGAGGGGTCTCCCCACAGAGCCAGCACCCCATACTGCGGCGAGACGGAGCCTGCCTTGCCGGTGCCTCCTGCCCCCCCCCGCCCCGCGGCTCACCCAGCATCGCAGCCGTCGCAGAGCAGCAGCCGGTCCTCACGGTCGCTGCGGCCGCACACCTCGCAGAAGGTGGGGTCTTCCTCCTCTGCCTGGCGGGCGCTGTTGCTCTCAATGGGGATCTAAAGGCAAGTGCAGTTCGTGTCACCATCACACCTAGCCCAGAGCGGAGCACTCGACCTCCCGGGATTCACGCAGGCCCCAAGGGCCAGAGGCCGGGAAAGAACAAGTGTTTGTTTCCTCCTTTCAGGAGAGGTGCCAACTAAGGGGAAGGCGACTCAGTGGGAAATGGAGTGTGTGCAACCTGAGAGGGACCGAGAGATGGGTGTGAGCCCATCTGTGAGCAGGACCCTTGAGGACAGCATTGGTTAAGGGGAGGCCCACACGGAATGAGGGGGCCGTGACCCAACAGGGCTGAAGTCCCCAAGAGCAAGGGAAACCGGACACAGAGCAGCCAACAAGAGAGCGGCTAGAAGCGGAGGTCAATGGAACCTAGAGGACACAGGAGAAGACACCCCATGTTCTTCCACACGGCAGAAAAGCCAAGGAACCCCAAGGACTGCTAGCCCCGGCAGGAAGCGAGCCTTCTTCCTCTGAGACTGTGAGCCAATAAATTCCCATCGTGAAGCTAACCTACTGCTCGGCATTTGCTTTAGCAGCTGGGAAACAAAAACTCAGCCCTCTGTGCAAAGTGCTGGGTCAGACAAACATCAAGAAGCACGGAAAAAGAACACAGAGCACTGAAGTGGGAATACTTCCGGGGTCTCAAAAACTGCCAGCAAATTGCACAAAGACACGGAAACACAACTGCCCTGGACGCCAACACTGTAATGCCTGCCTACCCACAGCCCTCCGGATACGCACAGCAAACATGCCCCCATTTGCTGTGCATTCTTAGGAGATAATTAGTCTTGAACTGTCCAAGCTTGAGGCTGTGCAAGATGCGTGGAACCACAGGCTTCAAATATAACACCTTCTGCCCCATGCCCTGCCCCGCCCTGCTTGCCCCCCAGGGCACCCCTTCCTCGGGTACTCTGCCCCTTCCTGCGCACGGGCTGTGCCCCTCAGAAGCCACGTGGCCTGTACTCCAGAGCGGGCAGAGATTCACACGCCTGCCGCCCCCAACCCTGCTCCACCCTTGTTCCCCAACCCCAGCAGCTCGTGCCGACCCCTTCCCTGGCCGCCTCGCCTCTCCCTCTGCACATGTCTGAGCAGGGAGCAGGCCAGTCAGACCCTCACCCTTGGGCATACGTTCCAGGTAAACGAAGACTAGCAAGATGAGAAGAAGAATTCTGGTGGAAACCGCCAACACAGCCCAGCGGCCTGGGCTGGCTGCAGGCGGGTACCTGTCCTTCTCACCCCAGTGCAGGCTCCACAGTGCTCAGCACTGCTCCAGGGAGGAAGGGCATGGGTCCAGGGCAAGTGCAAACAAACCAAACTCAAACCAACAGACCCGCAGCGGCCTCCTCCAGCACACAGCAGAGCCACAGACCCAGAGGGGCCACCGTTTTGCAAGGACCCTGATTCCACTTAGGATGCGCAAGCTGTGCACACCAAGTGGCCGGGGTCCCACAGCAACCACCTGCAAAGCGCTCTGTGCTCCAAGAACGAACGGGGCCTCTCCTGGGGTTCAGACGACCTCAGGCATGTCCCGAAAGGCCTAACGCTGCCCACCAAGGAAAGATATCCACAGAGCTTTCAATCCACTCCATAAAAGACAGACTGGCAAAACTGTGATCAAGGACTCTCGGAAATCTGGCCTGCAGAGACACACCCCCCTTGCCCAGGTCTGGCAGCTCCACCTGATACTACCCCCCACCGCCCAACGTCCCCTTGCCCTGTGGCTGCTGGGAATGTCCTCCTCCTGAGCCGGGGCTGCTCCGATACAGGGGTGTGGAAGTGCAGCCAAGAAGTGCAAGCAGCTGCCACACGTGTGCCCACTGCTACCTGCCCAGCACAGGCCGCGCACCAGACACCTTGGCACCCTCCCCCACCCCCAACTCGGAACCCATAAGAGCAGCCGAGAGACAGCACCTTGAGCACCAGGATGCAAGTTCACGGCTGGTGAGGGCATCTAACCGGTCTCTAAGAAAGTATTTCATCAATCCTCACTCATTTCAGCGAAGGAAATCAATACGAGACAGGGGGCCAACAGAGTAAACATCAACAGTGAAGGCTTCCCCGGCAGCCGCACTTACCTTTCTTAAGATTTTACCACCAAACCGAGCTCGGATACAAATACATTTAAATAGAGTTCGATCTACTGGGCAGGAGTTGGCATTCTGTAAAAAAACAAAAATTCAATCAAAATCTGTGAAATCACCTTCAGTAACACCTCACTCAAAATAAACAGTCCATTAAAAGTCAAAAATTCCTTTTCAAGTGATTACCACATACTTACTAAACGCCCACCATGTGCCAAACCTGCTCAAAGTTGCTGGGGACACAGCGGTGAACAAGAGACAAAACCCTCGTCCTCCTGGGGCAGGCCGTGCAGCACGTCTACACGTGTGTGCAGAGGGCCACGGCGTATTGCTGGTGGGTGCTGAGCGGGAGGGAACAGGGTGTGGCGGGTGCCTCGGCCAGGATGACCTTGGCTTCTGGCCACTCCAGGGCCCTGCTCTGCTCAGACCCACTGCAGACCTTCCCTGAGTCCGGCACTTCCTGTTAAAGCTCGGGACTCCTTTCTGTGGGACGGAAGCCCAACAGGCATGCTGTGGGCACCGGCTCCCGGCCTCTGCAGTGCCCTGACACCTAAGGTGCACAGAAGGTACAGCACAGTGCGGTCATCTGACTCGTACACCGTGTGTGTTCTGAGGAGTCTGCAGCCCATACAGCCTCCACAACCATGAAAGAACGTTACTGCCAGCCCCCCTCAGCCGCCCCACCCCGCCCCATCCATCTGCTTTGTCTGGCAGGTTGGGTCCGTCTGTCTGTGGTTGTGCAGTGTGCTTTGTGCCTGCTACTTCTGCTTGGCACATGCCACTGAGATGGGCGCGGCCCTCTTTGCCCCTCTGGAGCCTGCGCTGTGCCCACCCGCCAGTGGCCTGTTCCCACGGTGCCATTCCCAGCTGGTGCGTGCACAGCTGCGTGTCTCTGTGTGCCTTGGAGACGCCTAGGGGCAGCTCTCCGGGTCTCGAGGCCACAAGGTGCACCTCCCGACCCTCGAGCCAGCAGCCTGCCTTCAGCCCTTCTGGTGGCGTGGTGGGGGCATGCTGCGGGTCTGCACCTCGCTTCCTCCTGCGTGCTCACTGCCCGCTGGTGGCCCGGTTTCGGAAATCCTCCGCACCCTCACGACAGCGAGCCTTCTCTTTGCTCTTGAGAGTTTCCGAGTTTCCTTCCTAGCTTGAGATCTTGAATCCCCTGGAACTGTGGGAGCAGGTCCCTCACTGTGCCCTTTCTGGGGCCCCGCTCACTCCACAGCCTGAAGGCCGCAAGCTGCAGACACCGAGATTGACCTCTGTCTGGCCCCACTCCTGCACTCATTCCAATCACGAAGGCTTTACACATGTTAATACACAATCAGGTGATTTCTCCCCTTCCAAAATAATCCTGGCAGTGACTTTACGCTCCACCTGTCAAGTGCTCTGCAAAGCCCAGCTGGGATCCTGGGGAAGGTGCATGGAGACTGCACCTGAGTGATGAGACTACTTTGTGAATGGTCTCTCCTCGTTCCGTCTCAACTGCTTTAGAGAAGCTCTCTAAATGCTGACAGGTTTTTAACAATTAAGTCAAAGTACATTGCAATTTAAAATTTTTATTAGCCTTGTATCTCCCAAATCTTGCTGAACCTAGCATACCAATAGCTCATTTGTAAAATTTTCATATTGATAACTTACTCCTTTGCCTCTAGTTTTCCCTGGGACTAATCAAATATAACATGGGATAGAGGACACACAGCAAACACCCCCTGTCTTATTCTTAATTTAAACGGAAGGCTTCCCTTGCCAAGAAAAAAAGAAAAGCAACGGGTCTGATGTGGACTCTGGATCTACCTCCTCCAGATAGGAAGTCCTGGAGGCAAGAAAGGCTCCACATGGCCCCAGGGAGCCATGGCCAAGCAAGGCCCTGACCCAAACATCAAGACTAAACAGGACACCGCAGAGCCAGGTGGGAAGAGAGGACACCCAGGACTGGCCCTGCAGGGCACCATGCATTGTGGCGATGCTACAAAGGGAAGGGCTCGTATCTGTTCACAGCACACTCCGCTGTGCTGATGGCGCCTGCACAGGCTGGAGGGAGGGAAGAGAACACGAGCGGTACAGAGCTGCTGTTCCTGCCATGGATGTCGAACGCGTGAGTCTCACCACTCAGCCAGGTAGGGTTTCTCTACTTTGTCTCTATGTTTCCAGTGAATGCCCTTTAAATAGTTAAGGACAGTCTCTTCCACTGCAAGCACGATGGCCAAGTGCCAAATCATACTACCGAGATGAAGACAGGTGTTCTAGTTTGCTAATGCTGCCCTTTTGAAAAACACCAGAAATGGGTTGGCTTTTATAAAGGGGGTTTATTTGGTTACAAAATTACAGTCCTAAGGCCATAAAAGTGTCCAAACTAAGGCATCAACAATAGGATACCTTCACCAAAGGAAAGCCGATGGCATCCGGAAAACCTCTGTCAGCTGGGAAGGCACGAGGCTGGCGTCTGCTGGTCCCAGGTTGTGTTCCAGCTCCTCTCTCAGCTCCCATGTGTTCTTGGTTCTTCCTGCTAGGACATTTCTAAGTGCCTGGAGCTGCTGTCTTAGCATACCCTGGAGCAAACTCTGGGCTTCATCTCTTAGCTTAACATCTCCAAATGTCCTTCTGTCTCCATCTCCAAGCATCTCCAAGTGTTTACTCCCAAGTGAACCTCCAGAAGTCTCTCAGCTGCTTTTGGGGCATTTTGTCCTCTCTTAGCTTCTCCACAGCAAACTCTGGGCCAGCATCGCCGGGTGTCAGCAGGCATCTGCTCTTGGCTTCTCTCCAAAATGTTCCTCTTAGCTGTTCTGCTCCTTCCGTGTGTGAGCTCTTCTTATAGGACCCCAGCAATTTAATTAGAACCCACTCTGATTGGGCGCTGTAACACCTCCATAGAAATAATCTAATCAAAGGTATTACCCACAGCTGATTCAGTCACATCTCCATGGAAACACTCAATCCAAAGATTAATGTCTGCCCTCAAGATTGCATTCAAGAATATGGCTTTTGGGGGACATAACATATCCAAACCAGCACGATAGGTGGCTGAGCCAGGGCCCCAGCACACCTGTGCTTCTGGGAGGGCTGACCTGGGTATGGTGGCACCCGCTCATGGCTCACCGCAGAAGGCCCGCGTCACCTGCAGGAAGTTCCTGAGAGACAGACCCATCGCCTTCACCCAGTGCCCCGGGGGGCCCCACTGCTGCCCGGGAGCTCACCTTGGACCACTCCAGGATGCAGTCCAGGCAGAAGTAGTGCACACAGCTCTCCGGCGTGCCCACAGCCTGGCCTCGAAACACATTGAGACAAATCGGGCAGCTCTCTTCCCCCTCATCAGAATCCAATGCTCCATTTGCTTCCATCGTTCCCTTCTGGGTGCTGGCTACTGCCAGGAAGGTTTCCACATCTGCTGCTACTGCTTCTTCTTCTTCTTCCTCTTCTTCAGAATCTTCAGAACCTAGAAGAAATGAAACATTGTAACAGTAACGAAGAGACAGAACAGAAAGCTCTGTTGCCAAGTGAACCCAGGCCTGCAGCCACTCAGGGAAGCGCTAATTCCAATTTCAAAGAGGTCCACACCCCAGCAAACATTCATGTGGGGACAACTGGCAAGTCCACGCTCAAAGGACAGGGGCTGAGGCAGCAGCACAAAGCACACAAACAGGAGCAACAACTGTGAGAAGCCCTTTCCACGGCTGAGCATGACTGCCACCCGGCAAGTCCGCCTTGGTGCCTGGGCCCAGCAGCCGCCAGCGCCTCTGGCCTGAGCCTCGGGGCAGAGCCAGGGCCTGGGAGGCAGAGCCCCCAGGAGCCGCACCAGGCCCGCAGGCGCCTCCAATGTCCCTCCCAGCATGACGACAATCAAACGTCTGCCTTCAGACAGGCCTCCTTTCTGGAGCCTCTTTTCCGTCTTTTTTGGGGATGTACAGAGTCCCAACTGCACAATTTGGCCACAACAGCTGTGATCAATTTCTAAATGACTATGAAGCTGGGCTGCACCTGCAGAAAAAGAGATGCTTTCAGTTAAACATGGCAGATTCAACTCATGCATTTATTTTCCCATCCAAACTCCACTAAAATAAAAAGATACACATTCACATGGACGAGAACAGGCCTGCAAGGTTCTAAGACCCCCAACTCCTGCCCCCTGGGGTCCACATCCACTTGACCCGAGGGGGGGACCCTGTGACACTGGCCAGATGCCACCTAGTGACTGTGTCGTCCCATGACAGAGGAGACTTTCCCAGGAGGGAGATTTCCCAAAGTAATTCCAAGGGAAATGCTCCCACTGCTCTCAGAGAGCGGAGTGCTCCACTGCGAACTGCTGGGGTGCTCCACAGCCACCAGACGCCAGAAAACAGGGACTCCAGTCCCACAACCACAAGCTGAATTCCACCACAATCCAGGATGAGGCCCATCAGGAAAAGCAGGCCGGTCAGCCGCACTCCTGGCCCGTGGAAACTGTGAAGTGATGCTTTTAAGCCACCAAGTTTGGGGTACTTTATCACGCAGCAAGAGAAAATAGTAACAGATAAACAGATAAATGAGATATGTTCTGCCCAGACAATGCAGTCTTGCTCAGCCATGAAAAGGCAAAAAAGGCACAAAGCTGCTGCCTGCACAGCACGGACGGACGCTGAAGACATCATGTCACATGAATATGCCAGGCACAAAAGGACAGGAACTGCCTGATATCGCTGACACGAGATATAAGCAGAATATGGAAACCAGAGAGGCGAAGAGCGGGGTGCAGGTAAAGGGGGAGAGGGGAGCAGAGTTTCTGTTTGGGGGATGGGGAGGATCTGGTGACGGGAGAACAACATTGCCAGTGGAATTGACGCCCCTAGAAAGGCTTAGACAGGGAAATGTTATGCTGTATGTAAGTTGTTACAACCCAAAAAGCAGAGAAAGAAAAAAAACTAATAAAGGGATTCCACAAGCCTCTCTGACAAGGCGGGGAGGGAGCTCTCCTGTGCTAAGTGCCTGCAGGGGCAGAAGCAGGGGAACCAGATGGTTTGATTCCCACCACAGAATTCTGAAAGGCTCAAGAACAGAAGGCAGAATGGTGGCTAGGAAGGAAACGAGGGGTGCTGGATGAGATGAGCAGGGGACCCTCAGAGCCCTCGGCAGAAAGGGCGGCAGGTCGCTCCCCAGGAAGTGGGGAGGGACCCCTGGTGCGGCTGGGGTGGGCTCTGAATGTGAGGCCACGGCCTCCAGTGTGGGCCCCAGCCCGCTCGTCCACCACCTTAGATGCCACCTGCTCCAGGAAGCCTTTCCTCACCACCCCAGGTCCACGTGGCCCATCCCCCCAGTGGCGTTCGCTGTCCCCTCTCAGCTTCGTTAGGAACTGTCTTTGCTGCGAGACGGTGAGCTCCAGGAGTGGGATGGCGCTGCCCCTACTCTGCCCTGGCTCTTGCCCCCACAGTGTTTGCTTGCTGCATCCAGCAGGCCCTTGAAGTCTTGTCCAAAGAAGGCACGGTCAGCAAGTCATCTGTCCGCAGACTGGCAGCCTTGGCCTCCAGCCTGCTGACGCCAAGTCCTGCTCCCGGAACCTGCTGTGGGTGATCCCAGCACCCCGCTCGAATTTGGGAAGCAAGCACAAGAGCCACAATGTGACCCACAAGTCTCAGAATCTTAATTCCATTAACCAAACTCAATATCTAACTCGGGAAGAACGTGCAGCCACCACAATGAGTCCTAAGCCTCTGCTGTGCCACCTCCTTCACGAGCACATGGACCGCGGGAGCACCAGAGCCTCCTTAGGACACCGTCCCCTTAGCTGGTGACCACGTTAGGAGGAGAGCAGGGGGAGCCAGACGGCCAGGTAGCTGGAGGCCACTGCTGGGAGAGGGCAGTCCAGCCCAGGGGCAGAGCGGGGGACTGACCCTGCCGTAAACCAGCGCTCTCTGCAAAGGGACTGATGCCAACCAGGTCAGTATGCTGGGAACCGTATTTCCCAAATGAGTTTTAACAAATCACTGATGCACTTTTGCCACCTCTCTCTCTCAAGAGGTACAGGCTGTACCGGCTGGTCGGGCGGTCGTGGGTCTGGGGGCTGCAGCTGTGCTGCCCTCGCCTGCCGGGTGGGGGCGCAGGTCACCGAGACCCTGCTGCTTGTTCCTGCCAGAAACTCTGGTCTGATCGAGCCCCTCCCTGGAAACACCTGTCCACCAGGCCACGCCCACGCTCAATGTTCCGTATTTTCATTTCCTGCCTTTGCCACAGAAGAGATCTACTGACTTGTGTTGTCAAAGAGAGGATGGCAGAAGCAGAGCTGTCGCCCCAGCTGCACATCACTGACCAAGCCCAGGAGCCGGGAACGGGGCTTCTCCGCAAACGCCCCCGCCAGGCTGCCAGCAGGGCAGCATCTCCCAGGAATGCTTCGCGGGCAACGTCTGCGCTGCAGCAGGAGAACAGGCACCACGCCGGCACCAGGGCCTCACCGGATCTGTCTCCCAGGTCTTCGTCAGCGGACTCCTCCTCCTCGTCCTCCCCATCTGGGCCGCCTCCTGGCTCGCTGCCCGAACCGTCCTCGTCAGCGCTGTCCCCGCCACTGCCTCCTTCTAGACAACAGGGGGAAGCACAGGCCCCAGGGGCAGCATCACGGCCGTGGCGAGGACAGAGAGGGCTGAGCGCAGGGCCCAGCATGGCTGCCCTGGGCTGGCCGGGGGACGTGAGGAAGGGGGCTGGGAAAGGATCTTTTTACCCATTTACACTTGAATTGCTTACATTAGAATAAAACAAACAAAAAAACTTAAAAATCAACTTAAAAATCAAAGGACAATTATCTTAAAAGATTGAAAACTGAAAAGCAACAAATGTAGAAAACCCCTGGGGAACACCGGCAGTGACACAGCTACTCATTAGAACCCCAAGCCACAGACACACACGCCCCCCTGACCTCGGGCCAGAGGGGGCAGCTGGCTCACCGGTGTCACTGGCCAGGCTGGCAGGGCTGGGTCGCAGGTGTCCGTCCGGCCCAGCACCTTGGTCTGCAAGTTCATCCAGGTTGTTGTCACCCATCGCTGGACATTGGAGCTCAGCTCTGTAAGAAACCAGAGCCAAATAATCCCCAGCTGTCCCCAGGCTGCAAAGTCCCCTCTGAAATGACTCTCAGCCTTGCACGCCCCGGCCCCAGTGCCCCGGGCCCCCTTCCCGGCTGCTGCTCTCACGGGAAGGTCTGTCCTGAGTACTCCATAAGGCCACGTGGGCCGTGGAGGCTTATACGGACGACCTCACAGCCACAGGGCGACACAGCCCTCTGCGGTCCCTCACCACCTCTTCCTACGCCAGGTCCTCAATTCTGGTCCACAAATAAGGGCGATCAGTGCACACAGCCCCTTTCTCGCTGCGTGTCAGTCGCCTCATTCCATGTGTGATCCCGAAAAGGAAACACCTCTCACACAAGGAGTCGTCTGGCCGTTCTGCCAGGCGCAGTTGAGAACCCCCCCACCCCCTGCAGCTCCTACGAAGCAGGATGTAAATCTGATCAAGACCACCCGGGTGGTGGGGGAAGAGGGCCCTGAAGGTGGGCAGGGAGGAGGAAGGAAAGAGTCAGGGGAATGTGGGGTGGGCCACGCTCACGGAGGCCTCCTGGCTGAAGCCGGCCTGCCGAGGGACCAGGCAAGGCTCCCTGGCTTGCGTCCTCACCCCAGGGCCTGGCATAGGCTCGCTGCCCTCCCACGGCCGGGAGCTCTGCGCACTACACCCACCACCCTTTCCCCAGCCACCTTCCTTCGAAATGAAATGAAGGAAATGAAGGAAGGCTTCTCACCTACTCACTCAACAACGAGGTGCTACAAAGCCCTGCCCCCAGCTTCTCAGACGCTGTTTTCTGAGGGAGAGAGGGCAGATTCACTAAATGAAACTTTTAAATGCCCTAAGTTACCATCCCCTGAAAAGAGTCAACCGAGTGATCCCGGTTGGGAGGCAGCCTTTCTTCCACCTGGTGCTCAAGAAGAGGAGAACCGGCTGCTCGGTGGAACTCAGCGACTCTTCCCAGTGACGATGTGTGACCAACGTGGAGCTGCATGGAGGTGTATCGGGACAGCCTGACAGACCCGCACGCCACCCCCTCCCAGCACAGAAACAGATCTATGCAGCTCCCTTCAGCCACTTCCCCTCCCGACCACTTCCTGGCACCAGTTCCCACACTGTTGCCCCCTCTGGCTTCTTCCCAACACAGCTCATCCTAAAGAGCACAGACAAGGAGACCCACGTCCCACAGCAGGTGATGGGCCAAAGCCCTTGGGCAGAGGGACTGGACAGACTGCTTGGAAGCAGGTGGATCCAGAGCTGCCTCAGGGGAGGGCTATAAACAAAGTTACACTGTAACATTTTTAACTCTTCAGAAACAGGTGAGGGAGAATAGAGACCTCACAGAAGGAAACGAGGTCCTGCCCCGAAGAAGACGCCTGGTCACAGCTTCTCCCCTCCGCCACGACCACCTCCACAGAGTGGGATGGCAGTGGGCTCACCTGCCTAAAGGCCCACAGCCTGCACCCTGCCCCCAATCCACCCCTGCATGTGCAGGAGTCCAAGGTCTCTCCCCAGCCCCCTGCAGCTTTGGAACAAGGGCTGAGGGGTGGGCCCTGCTGGCTGGGTACTGCGGATGGGAGCCAAGGGACCCTCCTGCAGCCAACAGGAGCTCTGGGCACTGCTGCGTCCTGCCCGGCCAGCCAGGTGTGTCCCAAGGGGCTGCTGGTCCCAGGTCCAGGCTGTGTCTGCCAGGAGGCTGCAGTGCCCACACCACTGACAGCACAACCAGGCAGCCCTGTTCCAGAGACCCAGGCTGCCTCTCGTCCGAGGCCCTGGCCATCACCCTGACCTGCCAACGAAGGCCTCGGTCCACGATGGCACCACCTGGCCCCTGTGACTGCCAGATACCAGACTTCCTGTGTCTAGTCCAGCGAATCTGCAGATGGCAGGGTACAAACACACTCCCTACACAGTGACCGGCTAGTCACTCCCACCCCAAATGTGTTCTCTTCTAGAAACGTGGCCGCCTACTAGTAGCCCACGACACAGCAGGATGGCGATGACCGGACGCCCCATCTGGGAGTTAGGCAAGTCTTCCCTGGCCCCACCACGGCAGCAGAACCCCTGCTTGTCCTGCACCCACAACCTGCTGGAGACGCAGACTCTGGTGGATGCACAGACAGACAGAAGGGTGACACCTGCCCCGTGGGACACACCAAGGTAAGACCTAGAAGGGGCTGCAGTCTTCTCATAGGACGGCCTTTAACTCTCTGGTCACAGGTGTGACGTTCCCGCATCTGAACCTACAGCGTCACCCTGGGACCCCTGCACCAACGTGGGCATGTTCCTGTGTGAGCAGCGCCATCCCTTCCTGGAGAGACACCACAGGGAGGCAAAACACTCACATGCAAGCACCTACCAGAGAACACTTCCGAGACCCCAGGAGACGTAAACCCAAGGCCTCCAGGAGGCAGCAGAGCCCCATGCTGATGAAGTGGTTCATATGTACACAAGGTAAAAAATACAAACTGGTAACTCCCGGCTTCTCTCTCGATGCATTGTGACTTGGGGCCTGCCTCAGAGCTGCCAAACGGGGGCTCGGCACAAACAGCAGCAAGGGGATGAGGCTGAACGCCACACATCCACACACCTGTGGGGATGAGTCCTGAGGGCTTCCTGCACTTCTTTACACCCCTCTACCGCAGCAACCTGAGAGTTCAGGTTACACAAGACTGTGCACTTCCCCTTCGTGGGCCATCACAGAGCAGTAATCGCCAGCGGTGACTAGGGAGGCAGAGGAAAAGAAAGCAGGTGGCCTCTGAGGATGCTTCCCAAGCAAGAACTTCTGAGCAAAGCCAAGGAAGAGACCACAGTTTAGAACCAACCAGCCACCTCCTCTCCCTGCCAGGAACCCAGAGCTCAGAACAGTGTCAGTGGGGCCTCCCTGCTTAGGAGCCCCTGGCCCCACCAAAAGGCTGGGCTCAGTCATGCCTGTCCTGAGGCTCCACCCCCATCCCTCCCTTACATTCCTAAGACCAAGGACCAGGAAGGCAATTCTGTGAGAAAGCCCGCAGCCCTTCACTGCTGCCGCCCTGCTGGCAGTGCTAGAAACGCTCTGTGACAGACAACTGAGGCTTTCCCACCTGGAGAGAGCCACCAGATATTTGGTGACTGAGGGGAAAAGAAAAGCAGAAAGGGCTCATTTCCTACTCTTTCCAAATTGAGAAGACCCAAACCACTTGCAATTCCAATGTGGAACCAAAAGGGCCTCCAATGTGTGGTGAACTGACAACTGTGGCAGGACCAGAACCTGCCTGCCCATCACAGGCAGTCAGTGAGCCTGGAGGCAGGCCACTCCCAGCCAACTTCAGCATCTGTCATCATCTGGCACACAGGCTACAACTAGAGCTCAAGAGGGTAAATTACGCCACACCACTGCAGTGCTACTATATAGAAAACTGTCTGCTGGTGGGGGGGGGTTATCACAGGAACTCTCTATTTCTTACATAACTTTTCTGTAAATCCATCAAAAAAAGGAAAAAAAAAAGTAAATTACAGAGAAGTCAAAAAGCCAGGGCTCCACAAACGTCTGAGAGACTGCCAAGAGTCCGCTCTGGAGTGCTGCTGGGGAATTAGGCCAGCCTGGATGTGTCAAGGCCTTACAGAGAGCCAGATGGACAGCACTGCTGAAAAGACGCCGGCTACCGTTATTCTGACTCAATGTTCTTCCCATAAAATAATCCAGGGCCCAGGGCAGAGAGGAGGTGTGCTAAGTCCCAAGTCAAACCTCACTGCAGCCTCAGGATCTGTCCAGGTGACCACAGACATCACAGGCTGGCGAGAAGAGAGTTCACTGAGCAGGTTACCATTCTGCTGTTGTTGAAACAAGAAGAGCATAAGCTTTCAAAACCAAACGGTGTAACACAGAGGACAGAAGCAGAGGACCTGGGACAAGGAGCTGCCCAGTAGCTAAGCGACACTGGCAAGTTACTCGACTGCTCTGGGCTCCAATCTGCAGAACAGAAGCGACACCCATCTACTCCTGAGAGATCGCTGCGAAGACCACGGGAGTCAAGGAAAGCGAAAAGCGTCCCGTCAACCACACAAGCCTGCAGAAGCGCTGCAGCAGCCGAGGAACGCAATGACGACCAGAGGCTGGGAACCGGTCAGCAGACACGCACCTTCCTCGGGCGAGAGAGCAGTGCGCAGGCGCGGCGGGCGGTGGTGTCCCTGGACGAGGCGGCGGGCTCCCCACCGCGTCCCCCGCAGGCCGGGCAGGAAGCCCGCCCGCAGGCCAAAGGTCCGCCCACCTCGACTCGGCCTCTGGGGCCTACGCGCGAGGCCGCCCCGGGGCCCGTCCGCGGAGCGCAGGCCTCACACCGCGGGCCAGGCCGCAGACAAAGCGCGCGACGCCCGGAAGCAGTCCACAGACGGGGCGCGGCAGGGACCTCGGGATGGCACGGACCCCGCACGTACCCGGGAACCACACGCCCTGACAGCCGCACCCGAACGCTCACCGCCGCCGCCGCCCGAGCGAGAGCCACGACTAGGCCCAAACGCTGCCGCCGCCGCGCGCTCCTTGACCCGGAAGTGCACGGAGCCGGCTTCCGGGGCCTCCCGCCCCGCCCATTGGCGGGAACCACTGGGAACTGGGCGGGGAAGGAAGGCCTGACGCGCAGGAAGGCGCCAATCTTGCGGTCGGGGGGTCTCGAAACTTTCAAACGATCCTTTGCCCTTCGAAACACTGTTTAATGGTGGTCTGCGGCCCAGGGAGACTATGTTCTGGAAGAACTTGTGGTGTCTGAGAGCCCGCCAGAGGGACACGGGCCGCCCTCCCCCGCTGGGGCGGCTGGTATACCCCCATCTCCGCCCGCTGCCCTCAGCGAATGGGGACGCCGAGACCACGCCCAACGCCGGGAGCCCCGCCCCGCGCCGCCGGCCCCGCCCGCACGCTGCCCGCGCGTCCCGAGTGCGCGCTGGGCTTCCCGCGCGGCCGCCGCGGCCTGCAGAGTCCGCTCCTCGCCGACCTCGCGGTGGGCAGCCTCGCTCACCACACCCTGCCGGGGCCCCGTGCTCGGGCTCCTCCAGGTGCCGTCCCTTCGCGTGCGGCAGCCCCGCCGTGCGTGAGCGTCGTCACGGCGGAGCGCGTGGCGTGGGAGAGGGTGGTTGGCGCTCTGGGGTGCGGCCGGGCAGGACTGGCCTGTTAGGCGGAGGTCGGCGGGCACTCGGAGGAGGGTTCCGGGCTGCGCCGAGGCCTGGTGGAGGACGAGCGCCGGGGGCGCGGGGCGTGGAGGGTGGGCGACCCAGCGCTGCTGCGAGGACCGGGAAGGCCGCAGGGTCTGAGGAGGGGGCTGCCCCGGGTGTCAGTTTCCTCTGCTCAAGCCAGTGCCACGCAGTGGGTTGGCTCAAACAATGGGAATTTATCGGCCCAGGGTTTTGAGGTCAGGAAAAAGTCCAGTTCAAGGCCACACCAAGGGTGGGTGCCCTGGGCTGGCCGCGGAGCCTGGGTGCGGGGTTTTCTGTTACGGGGCAGTGCACGTGGCCGTCCCTCCTGGCTTCTCTTTTCTTTTTCAGGTTCTGTTGACTTTCAGTTTCCACTTCCGTGGCTCGCTGTCTCTGAGTTTCATTCCACTCGCAAAGGACCCATCCTGACTGAGGTGGGCCACACACCCAAGCTGAAGGAGCCCTATCACGCATCCGGCTTCCAGGGGGGCCATACCTGCAGGAATGATTAGGCTTAAGAACATATTTTTCTGGGACACGTACAGCTTTGAACCACCTCACCCTGGAAGCCATGGAGGGAAGCCCATTAGAGAGGGACCTGGGGGTTGCTGGGGACCTGAAGACAGCAGCGCTGGGCAGGGGCCTGGGGGCCAGAGCCTGGCTGGAGGAAGCTAGAGAATAGGGGGAAGAAAAGTCCTTTTGCTGCAAAGGCGAGGGGAAAGGTGGGACAGAAGCTGCAGGAAGAAGTGGGTTGAGAGGGTTGTTCTGTTTTAGTTGTTTAGGATGGGCCCTGCAGAAAGGAAGAATGGGTGGTGCTGCAGAGATGGGGGGATGCTGTGGGCCAGAAAGGCAGGATGGGGGGGTGGCCAAGCACAGGCCCAAATGCAGTGCTCCACAGGTGCCACCCAGGCTGCCCCAGTCAAGTGATGAGTCACGTGGCCTTGGCGAGTGGCGTAGCCTCTCTGCACCTTGGTTTCTTTGGCCATAGGCCAGGGATGTTGACAAGGAAACCACCCCTGAGGTCACTGTGAGACCTGGGAGGGTAAGTGCAGGGATGGGGTTCACGTGGGGTCTAGTGTGGTGCTGGGGGATCCCCGCACCGCCCCGTGCCTGGCCCCTCCCCCTCCCTGTATCAGTCAGGATTCTCCCAACAAAGTTATCGGGATATATACGTGGGTGTATTTGTAAATATTAAAGAGATTTATTCTAGGAGTTGGCTAACGCAACTGTGGGGATTGGCAAGTCTGAATTCTGGAGGGCAGGCTGCAAGTTGGAAATGCCAGTGAAAGTGAAGTTAAATTTGCCCAGAGAAGATGCAAGTTGGGAACTCTGATGAAGGGGAAGTTGAATTCTGAGAAAAAGCTGGATGGCTGAAGTACAGCTCTCTAAAATTCTCAGTTCTGGCTTTCAGACCTCCACCTGATTGGATGAGATGTCCCTCCTTGCTGAGGACATGTTTGTTGATTGTAGATGCAATCAGTTGACTCTACATGCAGCTTCACCTGTGAAATACCCTTGCTGTACCATTGAGGCCAGAGCTTGCTTGCCAAACAATTGGATACCACGACCATCTCCCCCTCCATCCCCCTTGGATCTTTGCACGTGCCAGTCCTCCTGGGCACAGGCGACCTGCCTCCCTGCAGACACACCAGCTGAAGACCTTTAGGTATAGGGTCCGTGCAGACACACACTGCAGAGCAGAGGGTCCCCACGGAAGACAGGGCACCTGGCTGTGGCTCCTGCGAGGGAGGACAGAGGCCTTTCGCCAACCTGGAGAGGGGCGGCCCTGCCCGCCTTTGCTCACAGCTGCTTCCTGGGGGCTGTCAGAGGACTGTCGAAATAAACGTGCCCATGGAGAGCTGGGGGAGCACCTCAGCGGGCACCCTTGAGCACTGCACAGCCTCCTCAGCCAGGAGGCCCCGGGCTCGGGTGTCAGAGGTGCCCTCAGAGAGCTGCCCCGAGGCAGGCTGGGCCGGAGCCAGCGTAGGCTTATGTGGACACACACACACCTGCCCACAGAACCTCACACCCCCCAGGCGTAGGTGTCTCCCATACCCCCACCCTACACAGGTACTCCCTGCATGCCGACAGGACACCTGCTCTGATACCTGCCACTCACGTGCCCCCTGCTCACAGGCCCCTCAGGCCTGCACCCTGAGCCCCCGCCTACTTCTGCACGTGTGCTCCGGCCAGCCCCTACCCCTGCCTTCATGCCTGCGCACACATACAGGGCTGGGTGAGCTCCCTGCTCAGCCCCTGGTGGTAGGGAGCCCCCAGAGCCAGGTGGACACTCACGGGAGGCGGGCGCAGGGCAGGTGCGGGAGTGGGCGGTGTGAGAATGGAGGAGGTAAACTCCCAGAGCCATGGGAAGATATGGGCATGTGTGTTCTCAGACTAGGGGCGGGGCTGACAAGGGGCATTCGTAACTGGAAGGGCCGGTGGGCAGCCACCAACATGGAGACACCTTGTTCTCTGCCTCTCCCTGGCACCGAGTCCCCAGCTTCCTTTTGTCTGCCCTGAATGTCCAGGCGTCACACCCTGAAGCTGTAGCTTTATTCTGAGTGACGTGCAGAGATGAAAAAGGTGGATCCAAAAACAGTGTAATAGTGCACGATTTTTGCGAATGTATGTGTGTGTATGCAAAATAAAAAGCACTGGAAAAGATATACTAAAACTTGAGAAATGATTATTCTCTGAAATTTCCTGATACTCTTCTATTTTCTCATTGTATTTTACATTAGGCTTATAACATAATTTAAAAATAAAGTGTTTTTTCTTTTTTTTTTCTTTTTTCTGTTCTGTCATTTCTAAGCCTACAGGGTCACCCCTGCAGAACACGAACCAAACAAAAATGCCAATTCCTCAGGGCCACTTTGGGGCCACACTGCCTGGCCTTGCTGACCCCTTGACTTCTGAGCTGGGATGCCCCACACCCCCTGCCTCCCCCACCTTCAACCTCCTGGGGTTCCCGGCAGGTGGGGGGCTGCCCGGTGCCCCTGCACCAGGCACACGGGCAAGGGTTCTGGACAGAGACTGAAATTGACCCCTGAGCAGGGAGGGGCCGGCCCGGGCTGGGGCGGCTGCTGCACTCCCGCCCAGGCCCACATGGGGTGCACTGGGGACAGTGGGAGGGCAGGGGTGGGCAGCCAGGCGCCCCAGAGGGCAAGGTGGCTGGGGCTGAGGGGGCGGCCCAGGAACCCAGACCAGGGTGGCACCAAGCTGCCTGGAGTCCGGAAAGCTGGGTCCTCCAGGAAGAGCCAGGCTCTGAGGCGGGTGGGGTGCCTCTGGTTGAGTTGAGATGTGTGTGGGGGTCCTTACCTGGGGGGGCAGAAATAAAGGAACTTATGGGAACTCCTGTCTCGGGAACAAAAAGGGAGCAGGTACCCTCCTGCCCAAAATAGTAGCCGGGACTGAAGGGTCCCCTGGACCGTGGAGGCAGGGCCGTGGGAATCCCGAGTCCCCGGAGGCAGCCTTACGGGTCCTTAGGGTGGGGGAACACGTTCCCTTGATTCACGCCTTTTAAATTCTCTCCAGAGACGGATGCAAGGCCCGCTGAGAGCCCCGCGCTACAAACCCAGAGGTCCCGCAGCACGCTGGGCGTGGGGGCGTCCTTGGCAAGGGACCCGGATACCTCAGGACCGGCCCTCGGGGCGGGGGGGTCGCTGGGCAAGGCAGGCCGAACGGGCGAAGCTCCCTCCCCAGCAGGGCCTCGTCCAGGCCGTGGAGGAGAGGGGGAGGCGCGCGGGGGAGCCCACGCGGGACGCGCCGGCCCTCGGCGAAGCCCCTCGATGCTGGGGCCTCCACGCGGGGCCGTTCACTGCTCGCTCCCCGCCTGCCCGACCGCCCGCTCGGCCCGCCCCGGGGGTTAGCGCGGATGCTACGTGCGTCCCGAGGGCGCCGTGTCCGGGCCCGTCCAGGCTCCTCCCGGCCCCGGCCCGGGCTACGTGCGGCGCGGCCGAGCGGCTTCCCGGAAGCGGGGCCCTGGGGCCGGGAGGTGGCGGGGGCGCGGGCCGGGCCGGCAGGACGGCGCCGCAGGGCAGAGTCGCCTCGGTTCACGCCCCCGGACCCCCGCTCCCCCTGCTCCCCCGCGCCCCCGGCCCCGCCCGGCAGGTGGCGGCCCCGCCCCGAGGCCGACGTGCGGAAAGGAACGCGCGGCCCAGCCTGGCTCCGCCTCCTCGCGCCCACTGGCTGCAGCGCCTCAGGGCGGGCCCAGCGCGGCTGCCCATTGGCTACGGGGCCGTATATTTGCATACGGGGCCGGGCTCCGGACGGCGGCGGGCCGGGGGCGGGAGGGTGGCCGCGGCGCCGCCGAAGTTGAGCGGAGAGCCGGGGTCGCAGGTGACGCGCGGAGGGTCTCGGGCCGGCGGGCGGGGCGCACCCCGAGGCCGCCCTCCCCCGGACGCGGCGCGGCAGGGCCGGGCCGGGCAGGGGCGCCGTGGCTCGGACGCCCCAGTTGGTGGGGACCTGGGAGGGGGGCGGCCGCTCCGCGCGCCCGCGCGCCCTCATCCAGGCTCAGGGCAGCCCCTGCCCACCGCACACTGCGCTGCTCCGGACCCACTGTGCGTGTGACAGCGGCTGATCTGTCCCTGGGCAGCGCGACCTCCTGGCCCCTCGGTGACCCGGGTGCGGCGCGCGGGCGGACGGCCACCGGGGCGCCCCCTGGACGGGATGTGCTGTCCGCGCTCAGCAGGGGCGGGTGGGGCGGGGGCCCTGGGGGCTTCCCAGGCCGGCGCTCGGCTTTGGCCAGAAGTCCCTTGGAGGGAACTTTCTCTTCCCGAGGTGGCGCGCCAGGCAGAGCCCCTGGGACAGAGGGCAGTGCTGGGGAGGCACCAGTGCTGGGGTCCGAGCCTCTGCCGGCAGGAACCCTGTCCCGAGGGCCACCTGAGCGCCTTCTACAGGAAGGAATTGCACAGATTTGGCTCCTCCCTGTGCTTCTGTCACTTAAGAGGAACCCCTGCTGCACCCACTGTGGGGCCCAGGGCTGTGCCCCTCCCAGAGGTGGGCACCTGGTGGAGCTCCTGGCCTGCTTCTGGTCCCACCCGGAAAGTCTGGACACTGGAGGGGCCCAGAGCAGCCCAGCCTGCGCTGCCAGGTCACCTGGAGAGGACATGCTGCGCCCCAGGCAGTGGGGTTGCATCGGGGCTGGGTGTGCTCAGTGCCTCCAGTCCCGGGAGAGGCAGCCTCCAGGCAGGACGCGCCTCGGGAGGGGCCGTCCTCACGGGGCAGCACCACACCCGGCAGGGTAGGGGTCGCCTTTGGGGGTGCTTCCGTGCTGGGAGTGAACAGGAACCCGAGGTCAGCAGGGCCTCTGGCCCTGGCACAGCACCATCCAGGCTGCAGCAGAGCAGCCCCCCATTGCGCCCTCCGCGGGGACTGCCCTGGCCCTCCCTGATTTCCCAGCCAGGGCCTGGACCATGGGGGAGTGAGTCCTTCCTCAGTTCACCCCATTGTTTTCAAACTACAATTTAAAACTCAAAAGTAAACTTTTCAGCAACTCAAAGGTTTGCTGAAAGTAACCCGAAGAGTTTCTGGTAGCTTTCCGAGGATTTTTGTTGCAACTGGAACAGCTCAGAAGAGCTACCTGCCTGCTCCTTGGCGGGCAGCGGCCCTGGGGAGGGACACGTGTGTGACGAAAAGGGACACACAGGGCCACAGGCCTGCGGCCTCCGCGGGATCAGGGCAGGGCTGGGGTGCCGGTGAGCGCCCCGCTTGAAGGTGGTAGGAGGCACGCCAACCTGGACTCTGGATGGGGAGAGCAGGCCCCTTGGGGGGACTTGGGACCCAGAGCCCAGGCCCCTGCAGTGACTTCCACTCCCCAGCCCTCCCCACCTAAGACACAGCCCCACCCAGCCTTTGCACCCCTGGCTGTGCCCCATGTGACCCCGTGCCCGGCCAAGTCTGGGGGCCCAGGCGGGCCAGACCCGGTCCCTACCCGAGTCCTCTCCAGGACAGGCCGTGTGTGGGAGCAGCAGGCCCAGCGTCCGGCCGGAGCCTCGTGGGGCGAGAGGCCGTGTTCTGGCCTGTGGGCCTCTGCCCCCAACGGCCCGTGTAGCCACTCCCTGTCCCTGCCCCACGCCTCAGGAGGGACACCAGCTCCAGGCTACTCCCCAGGGAGCTGCACTCGTGGTGGCGCACCCCAGGCCTTGCTTGGAAAAGCCCTCCCAGGCTCCCCATTGCCTGCAAGTGAGAAGCGGCAGGCCTGGCTCAGGTCTAGCCCACCGTCGCCCCTTTGAGTCCAGCACCAAGGCCACGGGTCCTGGACACCGTGAGGGTCTCTGCACTGTCCTCGGTGCTGGGGGCGTCTGTCCCACCAGCTGAGGGCCAGGCCCCCACAGGGGCCAGGTGGGCCCTGGACGCTGGCCCTTGGCCTCTCCTGACCTCTGTGCTGCAGGGGTCCCACGGGGAAGCGGCTGCAGAGAAGGCAGGGCCGCCCTGCCCAACCCGTGTGCCCAGGGAGACGCACAGAACCTGAGGGGCAGGTCTGGCCACAGCATCCTCACTGCAGGGGCCCCCTAGGGCATCGGTTCCTGCTGCTGGTGGGGTGTGGGCAGGAAGGTGGGGAGCCAGGTGGCCAAGGGGTCCCCACAGGAACCCAGGCCAGGGTCAGAGGCCAGTGTCAGGCCCAGAGGGAAGGAGGCTGAAGCCCAGGCTGCAGGGGTGGGCCCCTGAATTGGGGGCCCCTGGGTCCCAGTCTTGGACACTACTGGCCACGGGTCCCCTAGGAGCCCCAGCCACAGCCCACCCCAGGCATTTGGGGTACTCTCTAGGGACACCGTGGGGCCTCACGTTCCAAATCCCAGCACAGCTTCAGCCCACTTGCAGCCACTTTGGACAGTTTATTGGGGTTTGGGTGACAGGAGAGGGGAGGTAGCACACATGTGCCCTCATCACACACACATGCCACTCGTATGTGCAGTGAAGGTCACCTCCCACCACAAGCAAGTCCCGCAGGTAACACACGCAGCCCATGTTCCCCCATCCCCAAAGGAGCCATGGCCCCCCAGGATCAGGCTTCTCTGGGGAGCTCGGCAGTCTCAGCCAGGACTGGGGCCAGCCCCCAGCCCTACCTGCACACAACAGAGACCCCGAGGCCTGTGGCCTTCTCCGTTCCAGTCCCAGGCCCGAGGGCTGCGTTGCCTCTCCTTCAGCTGTGACCACCGAATCTCCAGCAGTCACCAGGGCAGGGTGGGTCTCAGCTGCCTGGCCTCAGGGCCTGGGCTGGCAATGGACATCTGCTCCGGGGCAGGAGCCGCTACCTCCAGGAGTTCTGCCTCACAGGGGCAACTGGGGGGAGGACACAGAGTGAGGGGCTGGGGGGGCCGCAGGGGACCCCATCCCATCCGGACAGGAAGAGAACAGCCATACCCTCGGGACTCAGGCTGGACACTGGGATGGGACTCCGGGGGGCTCCTGGGAGGCACTCTTCTCCAGCCGGAGGCAGAAGGTCCTGTGGGGAGGGCAGGGGAGCTGGGAGCTGGATTGGGCGCCAACCCCCACCCCGTTCCTGCCTCCCCCCAGATTCCCTCTGACCTGTGTGCTGGGCGGGCCCCTGTCGGGCCGGGGGGATGACGGTGGGGCAGCCCCCGCCTGCTGGATGAACTGCTGCAGGTTACACTGGCGGAGCTCTCGGTTCAGCTCCTCAAGCTCCTGGGCCTGGGCCTGGGGGTGCGTGGAGCCCTTAGAGGGGGCCCGGTGGCCCGCAGGCCTCCCACGGGCACTCTCCCAGTCTGACCCCGAACCCAGCCCCACGCCAAGGGAGGGGGCTGCGGATGCCGAGGGAGGGGGCCGCGGGTCCCGAGGGCTCACCTGCAGGGCCCGGTCAGCAGCCTCCAGGGCCCGCGTCACCAGGGCTAGGCTGCCCTGCACCTCCGCACTCTGCCTCTCCTGCGTGGCCAGGTCGTGGCGCAGGCGCTCGGCAGCAGATGCCATGGGCGAGGGGGGCCCAGGGGCCTCTGCGGCCACCTGCAGCTCGGCCTCCAGGGCATGGGCCTGGGCATCCAGGGCCTGCAGCCGGGCAGCGTGCTCAGCAGTGGCCGCACTCAGTGCCCGCAAGCGCGCCTGGCCCTCGCGCTCCCGGGCCTGCTCCCGCCGCAGCTCCTGCTCCCAGAAGGCCTCCTGGCCCAGCTCGGCCGCGCCCCTCTGCACGGCTCTCTCCAGGCCCTGCAGGTCTGTGCAGTAGCCAGTGGTGAGTGCTGCAGGGGCCGCGGGCTCGGAGGGCACAGGGCTGGGGGCTGGCCCAGGCCGCCCCGGGCCGAAGGTCAGTGCTTTGTGGGGCTGGCGGCCTGGTGCTGGCCTTGGCTTTGGGGGGAGGCTGGCACGAATTAGGCAGCGCTCGGGAGGTGGGCAGCTGTCCGAGGAGGGCCGCCCGGCCAGGCTGGGCCCTGTCCGCCTCAGGACAAACTGCACATCGCTAGCAAACTGGCCACAAGTGGCCTGGGCACCCACTGGACACTCCTGGGGCAGCAGCTGCCGTTCCTTCTCCCTCAGACGCTGCACAAGCACAAAGCGGCCGGTCTGGCCTGGTGGGGAGAGGGAGAGAGGGGTCAAGTCCATGTCCCCCCGCCTCCTGACCTGTGCGCTGGTGGCAGGGGATCAGGGGCAACCTGCCACCCCTAACCTCTGTCCGCCTGGCTTGGCAATTGAGGGAGGGCAGGGCGGATCAGATGCCGGGCCCCCTCCCTACTGCCCCTGACCCCCACTCACCTATGGCTTGGGCCAGTGCAATGACCACTTCCTGGCAGGTGGTCTGCTCGGAGACCCCGCAGACGACACGCTGGATGCCATCCACCCACACCTTGAGCTCCATGGCGGCCAGCCCAAGAGCATCCCTGGGCACAGGGCAGAGGGCTCAGGTCACCTGCCTCTCCGCGGCTCCTCCTGGCCCCCCAACTGGGCTCAGGGCTCCCAGCCCTCTCCTTCCGCCCTGCCCCACCCCAGACGGCACATTCCTGGGGTGGGTGCGGCGAGTCAAGACCACTCCCCCCAAGGAAGGAGCTAGCCGGACCCCTCTCCACAGGCACTTTGAGGCTCTCCGCCGCGCCAGCCGCCCCTCGCCCCGCCCCCACACCAGGAACCGGACAAATTATTAACCAGATGCAGGATTTCCTTCCCCCTCCTGCCGGGCGGAACCGGGCGCAGCGTCCCGGGCACCCAAGGGCGCCCGCACGCAAACACGACTCCCTCGGCTGCCATGGGAACCCCCCTCGCCTAGAGGGACCTTCTCAGGCCCCGGGGACACCGGAGAATCGCGACCCTGACCTTGACCCTCGGAACCGCAGGGCCCCGAGGCCCCCGCCCCGGCCCACAGGTCACCTCTCCGCCCAGTCGGCGTCCACCCCGGCCTCGGCCCTGCACCTGGGCGGGGACCCCAGCCGTCCTGGCCGCCGCGGAGCTGCAGGTGCGCCCGCCGTCCGCGCCCGCGGAAAACTTTCGCCGTCGGAGGTGGCCGCTCCGCCGGCCCGCGGACCGCGCCCGTGACCCAGGAGGCTCGGCAGCCCGGCACGGCTCACCTGGGCGAGCGGACCTCGGGGCCCGGACTCGCGCCAGGCCTTCCCCCGAGCCCCCGGCGCCGCCGCAACCTGCCGCCTCCAGCGCGGCAGGCGGCCCCGACCCAATTGGCCCGCGGCCCGCGCGCCCCGCCCGCCGCACCCCCATTGGCTCCTCTGCGCGAGCCGCCCGCCCCCGCCGCGCGCCCAGTGGCCGGTGCCCCTAGGCCCGGCCCCGCCCATTGGCCCACCGCCCCCGCCCCGCCCCCGCGGAGCTCAGGTGTGGGTGGGGCCGGGAGGAGGGGCGGGCCGAGCCCCGGGCAAGCGCACTTAAAGCCCGCGCGGAACGCGGAAGCGCGTGCGGCGCAGGTGTCGATCTGGGGTGGGTGCGTTGTGCCCGGTGTCCGGGCCGGGGAGGGGGCGCGGGCCTGGGACCCCGCTCCCGCAGGGGCCGACGCGCAGGGGTCTGGCCTGTGCCGGGGTGGGGGCAGGTGGGCCCGCGGTGGGGAGGCGGAGCCCTGAGGGCCATCCCGGCGGGGGAGGGTCTTGCCCGACGCGCCTGGGACAAAGGCCTGGGGCTCTTTGTCTGCGGCTCCTTCCCCGCCCCTGCCTCCTCCGCACTGCCCCGAGGCCCTGAGGCCCCTGCCCTCACTGAGGGGGCTTGAAGCCTTGGCGGCCGCCCTGCTGTCCCACCTGGGAGAACCCACCCGACAGGCAGCCAGTGGCCCCTCAGGCTCAGACCGTCCGTGCACCAGGAGCGAGGGTCCCGTGTTTGGCACCCGGCTGGGAGGACGCGAGGCCCAGGGGAGCGAGAGCTGAAGTTCTGAATGAATGAAGGAGGGGCGGGGTGAGGGCTGGAGTCGGTCTAGGGCCTCCTGGGAGCCTTGGGTTTGGGAATGGCCCCAGGCTCCCTTGGCTGCCTCTGCCCAGGGGAGGCGAGGCTGCAGGCCTGGGTGTTAGACAGGTGGGGACAAAGCCGGCGGGGGCACCCAGGGGGAGGCTCAGCAAAGCCCTTCTTGCCCTGAGCTGTTTGGGGTGTAGTGGACACACCCACTGTGATCACACACACAGGCCCGCAACGTGCCCCATGCTGTCAGTCCCCAAGGCTGGGTGGGGAGGGCCTGCAGGAGCCTCTGCCTCTGCCAGGGGTGGGGGTGTCAGTCCGTGGGGAGCAGTGGCAGGCCCTGCTGGTCATTCCCGGCCCCCCCGAGGAAGCAGGCCCACAGTCTCCCTGGAGGCTCCTGGTAACAAGCAGCCCCTCCCTCTCAGGGTGCTGGTGTCCATGGCAATGGCATAGAGCCCCTCCCTCCCTTGCCCTGCTTGGAGCTCAGACCCCAGGGCCCTGGATCTGGGGGGCCACAGGAGTCACAGGCATGGGGCCAGCACTTCTGGAGACCCTTGTTCTGGGCTGAGGGTCAGAACTTAGGTACAGGAGGGCAAGGTTGACAGGGAACGTGTGAGCGCACAGGTGACATTTGGGGGAACAGCCTGCTGCCCTGGCCCGGTTGGACTCACCCACATGTGGGCCTTGCCACAGACGCTACATGAATAGGTGGGTGGGTGGCGCTGCCGGGGGCCTGGAGGGTCCTGCATGGATGCCCACCCACAGGACCTGGGGCAGATTCGGCCCCACCACCCCTCCCAGCTCCCCAGCAATGTCCAGGATGGCCGCGAAGCTCCCCCTGGATGCCGAAGAGACAGAGGAAAAGACACTCCCATCCCTGGTGGACCAAGAGCCGGTCAGTGGCAACCTGGGGCCTCCAGCTGGAGCACCCCCAGGCCCCGTGGCTCCCACACGCCCACAGGACACCAAGCCCCGGTCCACGCCAGCCTTCATCTCCACCAGCCAGCCGTAGGGAGGTGGGGTGGGGAGTGGGGTGTCAGTCCCTGGGCTGGGCCAGACCCAGGTCAGAGCCTGATCAAGTGGCCGGGGCACTGCCATTACAGGTTAGCCCCCGAGTTCCTGGACCCCCACACCCTGAGGCTGTTGTGGGGGCAGCGGGAGCTGGAGATCCAGGCCCTGCGGTGGGTGGTGCAGGGCGGCCGAGACGGCTGGCACAGTCTCATCCTGCAGGAGGTGGCGGGGTTCCCTGCTGAGAGGTCAGCAGCAAAGCGCCCAGCCCCCCAGCCCTCACCAGGCCCCTGTCCTCACCCTAACTCAGCCCAGACCCCAGCCCTGACCGGCCCCTAACCCTGAGCAAGTCCAAATGCTGTGCGCCTCACACAGCCCCTCACCCGAGCATGTCGACAGCTGAGCCCAACCTGGCCCCAGCCCAGCACTAGACAGAGTCCCAGCCAAACCCAGACCCGTCCAGGCTCCCCAGTGCTGGGGCCTGAGGCAAAAAGGAGGCCCTTCTTTCTCCCCTCCCCTGCCCCTGAGGTGGAGGCCGCTGGGAACATGCCCTCCTCCCAGGAGCGCCCACGGTCAGGAGAAGCTCCTGCAGAACCAAGTCCAGAAGCTGACTCGAGCTGAAAGACCAGAAGGAACAAGCCCAGCTGGTGAGGGGTCAGGGGCCGGGCTGGGCTGAGGTCCAGGGACGGGTAGCGTTTGGCCTGCCAGGGCGTGAGGGGCAGCGTCTGGGGGCCTCCCTCCCTGAGCAGGAGAAGCAGCACCTGGAGGAGAGGCTCTTGCAGGCCACAAACACGCTGCAGCAGCTGGAGGCCGAGCTGCAGGCCTTCCAGAAGTCCTGCCTCCTGCAGCTGGCCCGCTCCTCCTGCGTGGGCCGCGGGCTGCGATCTCAGACTGGCAGCATGGAGGTGAGCTCATGCCAGTGGGGCCCCTGTCCCGCCCTCCTGCCTCCCAGGTCCCCTTCCCCAGCCCTTCTCGGATGGCCCATGTGCTCTTGGCAGCCGCTGCCTCTGGTGGGGGACCCTGGCCTCCCCGGGTGGCATGTCCCCCTCAGGCTGTCTCTGGGACTGTGGCTTCCAGAAGGGAGGGGCTGTGTTCCCTGCGGTCCTGCCCTCCTGACCTCAGCAAGTGTGGTGGGCACATCACACTGCAGGGTGCTGGTGAGGTCCCAAGGGGAAGGTGGGGTCAGGGAGCCCCTTCCCCAGCCCCTGCTGGCTGGTCTCTGCCCTCCTCCTGCAGGTGGTAACAGCAGAGACACTGATGACTCCCAGTGACTCCTCTGAGAACAAGCGGACCCCCACTGTACAGGAGGTGAGCGAGGCCCCCCACGTGGGCTCAGGGCTTGGAGCGCAGCAGGAGGGGAGGGCCAAGTGCCGATTGCTTCCTGGCCAGGGTTTCCGGCTGGAGGACATGGACTGGAACAGCATTGCCCACCGATACCCCAACCTGTTCACCAAGTCCACCTCGGAGCACAGGTAACCGCACAAGCAGGCCCCCCCCTCCCCCAGGACCAGAGCGGCCGGCTGGCCCTGCCTCCTGTGGAGCTGAGTCCAGGCCCTGCCCGTCTGGGGACATGTGCCTCTGAGCCTCAGTTCTCCATCTGTAAATGGGGTTGGGGGGCCCTCTGGGGTGAAGGAAAAAGGCTCTTGGTCACCGCTGGCTCCTGCTGCGTTCCTTTCCTGGGGGTGCACTCTAATTACTGGGACTACAAACTGGAACTGATGCTACAGGGGTGGGGGGGGTCTGGGGGGCAGGGCTGGGCATTGAGAGCTGGCCAGCGCCCAGCAAGCAGTGCACGGCCCCACAGGCAGTCACGGCCACTGCCGCAGGACGACTGGCATGTGGCGTCACCCCACAAGCACACGGGGCAGCAGCAGAAGAGTGTCGAGTGGAGTGTGCTGCCAGGGGCGGGCACCAGCAGCTCAGGGAGCTCCGGCTCCAACTCGGACCCCAGCAGCTGCCGGCTGGCCAAGCCCTCTGTCGTGCCCAAGATGACAGGGCACCCGCCCCAGGGGTCGCATGACTCCTCTTTAGAGCAGGTCGAGGCCCAGACCAGGACCTTCGGTGGAGATGCCACAGCGAGGCCAGAAGGTGGAGTAGGGCTGATCCCCTGGGCACCTACCCCCACGACTTCATGACCTGGGCCCATCCTGGCCTCACGGCTGCCCGGGGAAGGCCCAGCGACCTCCCTGGGAGCCAGCAAGTCCGCCCAGAGGCCCTGATGTGGGCCGGAGGCTTCTCGTGCTCCAAGTTCCTGCCCAAACAACTATCACAAGGCCCCTGTGGCCTCGGCCCCCCATATGATCCCTGGCACCGCTCCCTGCTCCTGTGGACCCCCAGGGCTTGGGGGGGCATCACTCGTGAATGCTCCATACAGGGACCCCTCCCGGATAGGCCTCTGTCTGGATCACGGTAAACCCCACGCGGAGGAGCCCTGCAAAACCGTCCCAGAGCCTGAGCCCAGCATCGACACTGAGCCCCGGAGATATGGCCACCACGAGGGGTGAGGGGCAACCCCTGTCCCCGGGATGCGGCCGGAGCGGGTCTCCTCATGAGGAGGAGTCCGGCAGCTGCGGAGGGCGCCTGTGCCTCTCCGCACAGTGCCCCCTCCACCCCGGCACCAGCCCTAGGAGTTCCTGCCTGAAGATCGTGGCCGTGAGCCCCGGCGAGAAGTTCGTTCGCGTCCTCAACCAGTCGCCGGAGGAGACGGCCGACTTGGGCGGCTTCGTGCTGCAGCAGCTCGTGCGCGAATTCCCGGTGTGCCTGTACCCCTTCCCGCCCGGCACGCTGCTGCCGCCGCGGCACCACGTCACGGTGCGCCCCGGCCCGGCCCGGCCCGCCCCGCGCTCACCTGCCGCCCTTGCGGCCCGCAGGTGTGGGGCGAGGGCACCGGCAGCACCAAGAAGCGCCGCTCGTCACTGGGCCGCGAGTCCGTCCACTTCCAGTCCGGCTGGAGCTGCGTGACCCTGCTCCTGGACCCCAAGGGCGAGGTCAGCGCGGGCCCGGGCTTGCGGATAGGGGCTGGTGGGGCGGTGACCGCCAGACCCCTGTCCTCGCAGGTCCTCAGCGAGTACCAAGCCCCGCACTGCGTGACCCCCGTGCCGAGGATCTTCGCGGACAACACCGACCTGTCCATTGACCATTTCCCGCTCTCGGAGGCCGGGCTGGGCGCGGACGCCGGAGAGCAGCGGCGCTGGGGGCTGGGGCAGAGCGGGCGTGGCCGGGGTGGGGACCACCCGGTCCCTCCCCGCCTCCTCCCCAAACCCTGCCCCGCCAAGACCCCCTCCACCTCCCAAGGCCCCACCCCCGGGCCCCGGCCCTTCACCTCCCAGGCCCCGCCCCAGCCTCCTGCCTAGGCCTCGCCGCTGCCGCGCAGTGCATCTGACGGCGGGTGGGCTCTGGGCTTCACGACCGCCTTGCCCCACCAGGACTCGGATGTTCCTGCCGCTTCTGGGCGCCAACAAGCTCCTCCACCCGCGGGAGGCATCGGCGCGGCCCGAGGGTGCCGAGACCAAGATCGCGGAGCGCCTGTCCCTCATCTGCGGTCAGCGCGCACGAGGGCGCTTGGGTGGGCGAGGGGGGCGCGCGGCCGGCCCTGACCTTTCTTCCCCAACCCCTTCTATGCAGAGGCCGGGCCGGGCCTCGAGGCCAGGAAGGAGCACGCGGGCCGGGTGAGTGTGAGCGCGGGATGTCCCGGGCGTCCCCGCCCCAGAGCCTCAGGCCCCGCCCCACTTCGGGCCACGCCCCCATTCCCCGCCCCGCCCGCGCCTCAGGCTCCGCCCCTTGCCCCGTCCCGTGCGCCCGCAGGTGAGGCGGCAGAGCGTAGGCCGCAGGTGCCCCGTGGTGGCGCTGTCGGGGCGGAGCGCTCGGCTTCCGCTTCCTCAGCTGCCCGCCCATCACCAGCGAAGCGTGCGGGCGGGTGTGACGGCCGTCTCGGGACGGACCGGCCGACGGGCGGGCAGTACACGCGCCTGCGCTCAGCCCCGGGCCTGGTGATTGCGGCGGCAGGGAGGGGCGGGGGCGCGGAGAGCGATCCCGGAGGCAGCAGGGCCGGCTGCGTAATTTATTGTACCAACGTCGCCTACAAAGGATCGCGTTTCCGTGCACCTTCGAGTCGTTCACTTGGTGTCGGGACGCCCGGCCGCCCCTCTGGCTGCGCGGGAAAGCCCCTCAAGGCCGCCGCGGGGGGCGCCTCGGGCCCAGGGCCGCAGCAGTCCCCGGACGCCGCAGCGCCCCGACCCGGGGCCAGGCCGATGCCTGGGGGGCGGGCAGTAGGACAGCGGCGCCGAGCCGGCCTGTCGCCCTCCGGCCACAGTGCCTTCCCGGCCTGCCCTGCTGACCAGTCCTCAGAAGGCCGGGTCCCCGGGAAGGGGTGGGCTCCAGGGGTCCCCACCGGCAGCCCCTGTCTTTGACAGTCCTAAGTCCCGCCCTCACGTTTACTTTCCCCGGATCTCCCCTGCTGCCCGCTGAGCCCGCCCACCGCCCTAACCCCAGGACAGTCCACCCCGGGTCACCCTTGGCCACAGTCCAGGCAAGGTCGGCTGTGGGTGGGGGTTACCCCACTAAGGGTGGGAGTGGGCTGGAGTGATGGGATTCAGATGCCGCACGCACCGCAAGCCTGGGGGTCCTGCTGCGGAGTCCAGTGTTGGATTTGGGGCAGCACATCCTTGGGTGTGAGGGCTTGTGCCTGGGGCCACCGCCTGTGTTCTCAGGGCGGTCACAGCAGCTGGCCCCTGACCCCGGCCAGCTCCAGGCTGAGAACAAGGCCGCAGGCTGCCCAGGGCCCTGAGCCGACGCCCCCGGAACGGCAGGTCTGCGGCCCCCCAGGAGCTGGTGCTGGAACCAGGTGGCATGGGGCATTTGGGGGGTGACGGGGTCAGGGTGGAGCCTGAGGGCCTGGCAGGCACTGCAAAACAGGGAAACGGGGTCAGCCATGGCCTGCGCTTGTCATTGCTCCCCCACCCTGCTCCCTGGGCAGTGGAAGGCCGGCTGCTGATCCCTCGTGGCACTCGCTGGCCCACCCTGGTCATCAAGGCAGCAGCTCAGTGCCTCCAACTCCCTGCTCCATCCCAGCCTCCTGGCTACTGTGCCCACGTGCCCGTGTGCACGTCTAGGCAAGCCCCCGGAAGCGTCTCGGCGTGCCCCACTGGGTGGAGGGTGGTTGGGGTCCCTCTGAGGCCCCCCTCAGGACCCTCCAGGCTTGATTCTGCACCCCAAGCTCACTCGGGCCCATCTGAGGAAGAAGGGGACACGGCCCTTGGCTCCCGGCCTGCGTGGAACCCTAACCCAGCTGCTGTGTGGAGTCCCCGCCTCCCGGACTCCCACAGACAGTTCTGGCCTCTCCCTGCCCCCGGGGACCCTCCCCGCTTGTTTTGTCCCCACCTTCCCCAGAAGGCTCTCTCTCTCCTCCAGCCCAGGTGGACTTGAAGTGGCCGGGGAGGTGTCTTCATGACTGTTGGTATCTCGCCACAGCCCCTCCCTTGTTGTGAACCCCCCGACCCCAGGACAGGCCCTCCATGCCACAGCCCCAGTCAGACGTGCGCCGGTCTGAGGTGAGGGCCCCCGGGGTAGGTGCTGGGGTCACTCTGGGCACTGGGGGTCAGTCTCTGTACCTGGGGCCAGGCGCAGGAGCCGGGGGGAGGTCTCAGGGCCACCCTCACCCTCTGGCTCTTCCGGGCACCCCTGTGGGCCCTGGAGGGCTGCGACCCCTTCGTGCCGGGACTGCGGGGGCCTACAGGGGAGGGGGCTGGAGAGGGCGGAAGGGAAGAGGCTGCAGCCCTGTCCCCTCAGCCACCGTCCCATGCTTGTAGGGGCTCTGGATGGTTTCCTGGCCTCCTCCGAAGGCTGTTCTAGGACCAATGCCTGCTCAGCCCGGGCCACCCCTGCCCCCCGCCAGGAAGGGCTGGGCAGGGGGAGGGGCACCCACTGGAGGGGCAGGTCCCTCCAGGCCAGGAGGCCGCAACTGTCGGCAGGGTCCAGCCCCAGGGTGGGGGTGCAGGCAGCTAGGTCTTCTGGCTTGTGGAGGGGCAGTGGCTCCAGGGGTTCCCAGGCCTGGGGAGGGAAGAACTCACTCAGCTGGGGGGGGGAGACCTGGGGCTGCAGGGCCTCAACCCTGGCCCACAGCCCTGGGCTGGGGTCCTGGACGCTGGTCCACTCAGTGGCGGGGGTGGGCTGTACCTGGCCCTGGTGCCTGCGCTCCCGAAGGCCTTTGGTGGGGTTTCCGCAGAGAACACGGCCAGCGCCTGCAGAGGAGGAGGGGGCTGGCAGTGTGGGGCTGGGGGCAGCAGGAGCCGGTGCAGGCCGAGGCGGGGCAGTTACCGTGGGTGAGGTTGCTGGCATCGTCATCGGGGGCCAAGTCCTTGGGGAGCAGCCCTTCAGGCAGGAGGCCCCCACAGCCCCATAGGGAGGGCCCGGGAGTCCGGGGCTGGGCTCCGGGCAGGGACAGCGCAGTGCCGTGTGGCCGCAGGGGGCCTCTGAGGTCCCAACCTGCAGAGGGTCAGAGGCGGAGGTCATCTCAGCCACACCAGCCCACCCCCACACCCTGTCCAAGGCACAGCGACACCTGGTGGCAGGTGTTGGCATCTGGGGCCCTGTCTGCTTCCACAAAGACCCTCAGTGTCAAACCCCGCCACACTGCTGAGGGGCTGTAGGCTGTGACGGGCCCAGACTTCTCCTCCTGGGGGGAGCCTGGAGACCTCTCTCCTGGGGAGGGGAAGCCTGGAGACCTCTCTCCTGGGGAGGGGGAGCCTGGAGACCGCTCCTCCTGGGGAGGGGGAGCCTGGAGACTGCTCTCCTGGGGAGGGGGAGCCTGGAGACCTCTCCTCCCGGGGAGGGGAGCCTGGAGACCTCTCTCCTGGGGAGGGGGAGCCTGGAGACCTCTCCTCCTGGGCGGGGAGTTTGGAGACCTCTTTTCTGGGGGCTGGGGGCGTTCCTTAGCTCAGCAAGAGAGGTCTCCTGGCCGGGGGGTGTAGCCCCTTACCCAGCCCGGGGATGAGGCTGTCCAGGACGCTGCCCTCCTTGATGGCCTCCTGCACCATGAGCCAGTCTTGGTTCAGTCTCCCAGTGCCTGGTAGGCCCGTCTGCGTGGCTGGCACCTCGTCCAGGACCTGCAGCTGGGGAACGAGCTTCCTCACCTCTGCCCGGTAGTTGTAGCCCTGGGGCACCTGCAGGGGCAGGTGTGGGATGCCTGGGTCCAGTGGGCCCCTCAGGCAAGCTATGGCCTGTGGCTCCCTCCCTCTACCTGCCGGGGAGCTGGCCTGGGCCACTCTCGGATATGCCTGGCGCCCACCCGCTCAGGACCAGGGCCCGGTGGTGGCTGTGTGGTGGACACTGGCCAGAGCCCCCGGCCTGTGGTCACCAAGCAGCAGTAGCTGGGTGGGCAGTGTGCGCTCCGACTGTGTGTGTGTGCACGTGTGTGCGTGCACACGGTTCTCTGCAGAGCGGATGTTCCTGGGGGGAGGTGGCAGCCTGCTCGGGTCATGCGGGCCTCTGGGCTGGACCAGGAGGCAGGGCTGGCTGTTTGGCCTCCAAGGACAGAAGAGGGCGGCAGGGGAGGCCGCGCCCTGAGCGACTCGGTGCCTCCTGGCCTGGCGGGAAGGGCCCAGGGCAGGTCCCTGGGCCTGACAGGATGGGGTCAGAGGTCACCTGACCATGGGAGGGCTGCGGGCCTGGGGCCCCCGGAAGCCCCTCCCTGTCCCGCACAGGCGGCTGCCCGGCGCCCACCCACGCACCTGGCGGGAGGGGCTGGGGCCCGGCCGCAGGCACACCAGGTTGCCCTCCAGGGTGAGTGTGGCCAGCCGTGGGCACAGCTGCAGGTAGCGCACCTGCTCCAGGTCCCCCACGCAGTTGCCCTCCAGGTCCAGCACCTCCAGCTGCTCCAGCAGGCACAGTGGGCTCAGGTCGGAGACGTTGTTGTAGGACGCATAGAGCTCCTGGGGCAGCCGGGGGTTCTCAGCCAGGGCCTGGCCGTGTGCCCCCGCCCAGCCCAGGGTGCTGCCCACCCACCTTTAGGGCCGGGAAGGAGCCCACGCCGTCCAGGTCGGCCAGGCCGCAGCGAGCCAGCCACAGCACCTGGAGGCGGCCCAGGGAGGTGCCCAGGTCCCTGCGGACGGCAGGGCCGGGGGATCAGTGCTGTCCTGGGGCAGAAGGCTGTGTTCGCGGCCAGCCGCCAGCCCCCTGGCTGCCTCCAGGGGCAGCAACATTGGGACGATGGCTCGTGGGGGCTCCAGGCCAGGAAGGGGCTCCTGCTTTTCCTCCCGGTTTGGCCTCCTGGTCCCAGGCATGGGCACGGCTCTTCGGACTGAAGCAGGAGAGTGCTCTCCACCTCTGCAACCCGAGAGCCTGGGCCCGGCTGCAGCTGCTGCCCGGAGCAGTGGTGGTTGGCGAGCAGGCCCCTTCCGTGGGGGGGGGCGTTGCCCAGGGCACTGGGCCCGGGTTCCCTCCCCTCTTCCTCCCTCTATCCCTCTCTCCCCCTCTCCCTGCCTCTCTCACCCCTCTCTCTTTACCCCTTCCCTACCTCTACCTCTCTATACCCCCTCTCCCATCTCCTTTCTCTTCTCCCTCCCCTGTCCCACCCTGGGGTCTCCTGTGGGGTCTGGCACCCTTCCACAGAGAAAATGACAGCCAGCAGGCCCCACTCCCAGGTTCCCTGCCCTTCCCCAGCCCAGCTGCCCCTGCCCTGGACTCACCCACAGCACCCTCCCTCTGCCAGTCCCTCCCCTTGCAGGTGGCCAGGTCGGTCACCCCCACCTGGGAACAACTCTCGGGAGAGACCTTCCCACAGCCTGAGCCTGTCCGGGCCCCTTCTCTGCCAGTCAGGACCCCCTTGGCCTGGGGGTCCCATGTCTGCTGACAGGAGCAGGGACCACCACTGCCTAACTTCTCGACAGCCCAACAATGGTCTTTGCTTCCAGGATATTTTTGTATGTATTTCTTCTGCGTTTTTCTCCCCATGTCCTTTCTGTTCTCACATTCCGGAGCCCCTGCTGTCAGACGCTGGTCCTCTGAGAAGGGTCCTCATTCTCTTACATTCTCTCCTGTTTCCACCTCCTTACCTTTTTTTCTGCTACCTGGGAGATGCCCTTATCTTTATCTTCTGAATATGTTATTAATATTTGTATATTGGCCATCATATTTTTAATGTCCAAGAACTCTTCATGGTTCCCTGATCCTTTTCCATAGTATCCTGTTCTTGTTTAATAGATGCAAAGAAACCACACCTTCTTCCATGTCACTAGGAATATTAAGTGAAGATTTTGGGGGAGCTATTCTGCCTGCATCACTCAGTTTCCTCTGGGATCCAGTTGGTGTGTTTTGGCCTTTCCTTTGCATGCTAAAGGTGTCATAATATTTCTAATTATAATGTCAGTAGCTTCTTGGGCATTTGGATTTTGCAGTGAGGCTCCAAAATGCTGCCTGGAAGCCCTGAGCCTCGGGGCACTGAGGGAGGGCTTTCCTGTGGGGTGATCAGGTGCTGAGCCCACTTCTTTGGTGGGGCCAGTCGCCAGGGGTAGCGGTGGGCTAGGAAACCTCATGTGACATATCATTTCCCACTGCACCTGCTGCCCTCCCTCCCCACCGGACAAACCTCTTCAGCCACGCTGGCCTCCCTGCCTTCCTGAAATGCACCATGCATTTTCATGCCTGAGGGCTATCCACTTCTTCTTTCTGCTTGGAATGTTCTTTTGTCAGATGTTGAAGGGCTTGCTTCCTCACTTCATCCCCTTATCTTTTAGACTTTCCCTGACTAACCTCAGATTTCTACGTTTGTCTCTATTTTCCAGTTCACAAATTCCCCCTTTGGTTACTCTCATTCACTGTATAATCTAAGTTTTGTTCTACCACTTTAACCTCCACGTTTGCTTTAGCCTTGTCCTTGGGTCACATGGATTCAATGATTATCCCCAGTCTGTTGTCTCCAGTGGTTTGTCCGGTCATTTCTTGATTGGCTGAAATTTGAGTCAACTAATTTTTTTCAAGAGGGGCTAATGGAAACTATTTATCTTGATTGCTAATTTATTTAAAAATATTTGCTATTTGTAAACCATTCAACTGGGTGTAAAATTCTTGGTTCATATCTTCTTTCCACTGGGCTTTGTAGGCTTTGTAGGAGGATGGAGGGAGGACGGCAGAGCAGGAAGCTTCAGGAACTGGTACCTCCACCCAAACAACTCCTGAACCATCAGGATGGTCTGGATCAGCTGTTCTGGAACCCTGAATATAGGGGATCACTGCGCAGCCCCCAGTGGGGAGCGGGAGGAAGAGGCTGGTGAGCCATGGTAAATACCAGTGAATTTCACCCTCTGTGCAGTGGCCACCCCCCCCACCCCCTACTCCCATGGCTGGAGCAGTGGGGGCTGCAGCCCGGCTCCTCATGCAGCTTGCTGGGGCCACGGTGGGGTGCAAGGACCTGGGCCTCAAAACCCAGGGTGTGCGTGTTCTGATCTCTGGTCACTGTGTTGGATCAGCTGCTTCAGATCACTGGGGCCACCATTCCAGCCCCCTCAGGGACAGTGGGCAGAGGAGTCTTAAAGAGGCAGGGCCTTGTTTTTTCTCCTCTTGACACTTTTCATTCCCCATTTGGGAACAAAATTAGTTTGGAAAAGTCAAAGATTGATGGCTCCAGCTTTCAATAACAACAACAACAACCAAAATACACTGAAATCCCAGAGGAGTGGGAGAACTAGATTAACAGTTACAACGTAATACACAGAATGTCCAGTATTCAAAAAATTACAAAACACAAAAAGGAAAAGGAAAGTATGGCCCATTCACAGGAAAAAATGTATTTGCCAGACACCATCCCTGAGGAAGCACATACATTGGGACTACTAGCCAAAGGCTTTAAATCAACTGTCTTAAATATGTTCAGTGAGCAAAAGGAAATATCCAAAAAACTAAAGGAAATTAGGCAAACACTGAACAAAAGCAAGAGATAGAAATTATAAAAAAATAAACAGAAATACTGGAGTTGCAAAATACAATATTGAAGTGAAAGATTCACTAGATGGTTCCAACAGCAGAACGTAAACAGGTAGAAGAAAGGATCTGTGATCCTGAAGACAAGACAACTGAAATGATCCAGTGTGAGGAGCAGAAAGAAAAGAAAAAAAGAAGGAAAATGAGCAGAGCCTGGGAGACCTGGGGCCCCAGCAAGGGCACCAACATTTGTGTCACTGACGTCCCAGAAGGACTGAGAGAGGGAAAAGGGCGGAGAAAGTGTTTGAAGAAATAATGGCCAGAAGCTTCCCCAGTCTGATGAAAGTCAGGAATGTGCACACCCAGGAAGCTCAGAGAGCTCCAGGCAGGACAGACTCCGATGGCTCCACACCAACACACTGTAGTGAAACTGACAAAGTCCAGACAGAGGGAGGACAGTGAAAGCAGCAAGAGACAAGCGACTTGTCACATATGAGGGGTCCCGATGAGATTAACAGTGGGTTTCTCACAGACCGTTGAGGCAGAGGACAGTGGGCTGGCATCTTTAAAGCCCCCAGAGAAAAAACTGTGAACCAAGAATTCTCTATCCAGCAAAATTATCTTTCAAAATAAAGGTGAATTTAAGACATAAACAAAAGCTGAAAAAGCACATTGTCAGAAGATCTGCCCTACAACAAACACTAAAGGGAGTCCTTCAGGCTGGAATAACAGGGCAGCAGACAGGAACTCAAAGCCATAAGAAGAAATAAAGAACATTAGTAAAGCTAACTATACAGGTTAATAAAAATCTTGTATTATTGTAGTGTTGGTTTGTAACTGCTTTTGCCCTTATGTGATTTAACAACAAATTTGTAAAACAACATTATAAATCCATATTAATGGGTAGACAATGTATAAAGATATAATCTGAGACAGTAACAAAATGCCATACTGACAAAGAAAAGAGAGAACACAAATAATTAAAATCAGGAATGAAACTGGGGTATGCATTGGTTTGGATATATTATGCCCCCCAAAAAAAGCCATGATATTTTTACCCAGTCTTGTCAGGTGGAAACTTTCGAGTGTTTCCAAGGAGAATGTGACTCACCCAACTGTAGGTAATACCTTTGATCAGATCATTTCCATGGAGGTGTGCCTTGTCTGTTCAGTGTGGGTCTTAATGTAATCACTGGAGTCCTATAAGAAGAGCTCACAGACAGAAGGGGCTCAGTGCTGCAGCTGAGAGAGACTTTTGGAGAAGGCTGTTGAAAGGTGATGCTTGAAGATGGAGACAGAAGGACATTTGGAGATGCTAGGCTAAGAGATGCTAGCCCAGAGTTTCTCCGGAGAAACTAAGAGAGGACCCCTAACAATTAGATGCATGGGAGCAGAAGAGGCTATGAGAGACAAGCCCAAAGACATTTTGGAAAATGCCATTTTGAAATGCAACCCAGGAACAGTAGACACCAGCCACGTGCCTTCCCAGCTGACAGAGGTGTTCTGGATGCCATTGGCCATTCTTTAGTAAAGGTGTCCTCTTGTTGATTCCTTAGTTTGGAAACTTTTATGGCCTTATAACTGTAGATCTGTAACCTAATAAACCCTCTTTATAAAAGCCAGTCCATTTCTGGTATTTTGCATAATGGCAGCATTAGCAAACTGCAACAGGGTATTACTACAGACCTTACAGAAATAAAAAGGATTATAATATGGTACTGTGAACAATTATATGCCAAAAAGTTAAAAAACGTAAATGAAATGGGCAAATTCTTGGAAATATACAAGTTACCTAATATGATGCAAGAAGAAATAGAAAGTCTCAACAAACCTATAACATTCAAAGGGATTGAATCAGTAATATCCCAATAAAGAAAAGTTCAGGTCCACATGGTTTCTCTGAATTCTATTAAACATTCAAAGAAGATTTAACAACAATCATTCTCAAACTCTTCCCAAAAATACAAGACCAGGGATTACTTCCTAATTCATTCTATAAGCCAGCATTACCCTAATACCAAAACCAGATTAAGACAGCACCAGAAAAGAAAATTACAGACAAAAATCCTCAAGAAAATACTGGCCAACTGAACCCAATAGTATATTAGACGTATTATACATCACGACCAAGTGGGATTTATTCCAGGAATGCCTAAGAAACTCAATATAATCCATCAAATTAATAGAATGAGGGCAAAAAGCCTCATGATCATCTCAACTGATGCAGAAAGGAAATTTGAGACAATCCAACATTCTTTCATGATAAAAACACTCAGAAAACTAGAAACACAAGAGAATTTTCTCAAGCTAACATCACACTTAATGGTGAAAAACTGAAAGCTTTCCCCCCTAGGATCAAGAACAAGACAAGGATGCCACTATCACCAAAGTTATTCAACATTGTACTGGAAGTTCTAGCCAGAGCAATCAGGGAAGAGAAGGAAATAAAAGACATCTAAATCTGAAAGGAAGAAGTCAAATTATCCCTATGCACAGATGATATCATCCTACATGTAGAAAATCCCAATCTACAAGAAAGCTAATGGAACTAATAAATGAATTCAGTGAAGTTGCAAAACACAAGATAAAACACACAGAATCGGCTGAGTTCTTAAACACCAGTAGTGACCAATCTGAAAAGGAAATGAAGGAAACAATTCTATTTGCAATAGCATCAAAAAGTATAAAATTCCTAGGAATAAATTTAACCAAGAAATGAAAGATTTGCACACTAAAAACTACAAAACATTGCTGAAAGGAATTAACCTAAAAGACTGGAAAGACGTCCCATGCTCATGAATTGGAAGACTTACATTGCTAAGATGGCAGTGCTGCCTAAAGCTTAATCTATAAGCTTAATATAATCCCTATCAAAATTCCAGCAGCCTTTTTCTTTTTGGTAGAAGTGGAAAAGTTTTTCCTCAAATGCATATGGAATTGCAAGGGGCATCAAATGGCCAAAATAATCTTGAAAAAGAACAATGTTTGAGGACTCACAATTCCTAATTTCAAAACTTACTAGCAGCAAGATGATGAAGAGGTGAGGTGTGGAATTTAGTGACTCCTCTAGGGCAGCTGGTAAACAGCCAGAGACTGTATGGAACAACTGTTTCAGGTACTTCTGTGACTGGAAATACATTGTATACCCTTCTGGAATGGGTGGAACAGCTGAGATTGCAGCCAGGACTGTAAGTTTCCCCAGTCAGGGGGCTGGTACCCCTTCCTTCAGGCATGGCAGACTGCCTTGGAGCTGATTCCTTGAGGGAAAAAGAGACAATATGTGCAAGGAGCAAGGAGGGGCGCTCAACCTGGCCCCAATTGCAGAATTAATTTAAGAAATTCGAACTGCTGAATAAAAGCTCCAAGCACAGGTAAACCAGGAGTGTGCACGAAAGGAACCGGGAGGATTTGGTCCTGCAGAGAAGAGGCAAGGCTGACATCATCATCAGCAACAACAACAACAAAAACAGAGAATTTTGGAGTCGGAGGTGTTCAGAATACTGGAAAAGGGCTGGGATCAAAGGAAAAGGGGCACACAGAGACAGGTGCCAAATCAGACTCTGGCTTCCATACCCAGGGAGCTGGGGTCCGGCTATGAAATGGTGTTTTTTTTTCTTTTCTTTTCTTCCCAACTCTTTATTTTTTTACTTTTCAATAGCCCATCACAGCTGCTGGAACTCTCAGGCTTCTGCACTGCTGCAGGCAAGGGCAGAATTAAAGTTGTCTGAGAAGAACTAGTCAGGTGAAAGAGATATTTTCCTAAAGGGCATATTTTTAAATAGTCTATACTGGAACTGACAAAACTTGTGGGCTGGAGAAGGGCCTTGAAAAGGAGTTTCTTTTTCTTTCTTTCCTTCCTTCCTTCCTCCCTCCCTCCCTCCCTTCCTTCCTCCCTCCCTCCCCTCCCTTCCTTCCTTTCGTTCTTAAACTATTCTAAGTAGCTCATTACAGAAAGCCTCATATGTCTGCAATTGGCCACTAGATTCATGCACCCCTGACAGAGACAAGGTCTGCAGAGAATTAAAGGCACCTGTGGCACCCCTTTATGCCAGGAGGGAGTTGCAGGCTGACAGGTGCCACCTGCTGGACAGGACAGGAAAAGCACAGGGTCTAGAGGCCTCAGAGGAGGGCCTGGAAACGTTCAGTCTCAGGGAAACGTTGATTCGGACTACACTGTCTTGAGACCTGGGCCTGTCTGGACTGGGGAAGTCTGATGGGGGTCAATCATATCTGGGGAGACCCTCTCAGAAAAGGATTACCTAGAGGCAGGGCAAGACTCAGAAAAAACAAGAGCCAAAAAATTCTGATAAACTAAACAAACCATTGGAGGTCTGGAGTAAGTTGAACTGAATGGCAAAGAACAGATACAGAACAAAGCCAACCAACAAGAAAACCCTCAGTAAAAGAGTGAAAATGAGCTCCAGAATAAACTAATCAAGAAAATAAGATGTCTAGACAACTAAAAATAATGAGCTATACTAGGAAACACAAAAATATGGACCAGCCAAAGAAACAAACTAACGCTTCACCTGAGATACAGGAACTGAAACAACTAGTCAAAGATGTTCAAACAAATCTTCTAAATCAAATCAATGAGTTGAAGGAAGATATGGCAAAAGAGAAGAATATAAAGAAGACACTGGGTTACCAAAAAGAAGAATTTGTAAGCTTGAAAAAACAAATGACATAAGTATGGGAATTAAAGGCACAATAGAAGAGATGAAAAACACAATGGAGACATGTGGGAAGCATTTTGGCATCTGCTTGGCTATTTCGTGACCAAACGCCGTTTTACATGCTGAGCTGAGCTAAGTGCCTATCTCTCCGTGGCCTTGCTAAGTTAGGTTCCTATCTCCCTCTCCCTGGCCTTGCTAGGTTCCTATCTCTCTGGCCTTAGTTTCGCCTTCCCATAAACCAGCCCCGCCCGTAAATCAGCCGTTAGGAACCTTCCCGCTCCCTCTTCTAAGCCTCCCCCTCTAAAACCAATAGCCAAAAAGTTCTTTGTCTCCTAGAGCCTATAGCTAAATGCCTAGTTGCAGTTT
>PVKY010000108.1:0-12078 GCA_004027775.1 Bradypus variegatus
ACCTTTTCTCCTGCACTTGTATCCCTCTGTTTAAATTTTAGATTATTTTATTCACACACCATACATTCCATCCTTGAACAAACAATATAATTCACATATACAATTCCCATGAACAAGAACATTCTTTTATGGAATCCCATTAAGCGCCGCTAAGAAGTACAAGAGATTCAACAATGATACAAAGCTTACATTCTGTATTTCCTTTTCTTTATGTCTCAACTGTGTCCCTTTGAGCCTCCTCTCCTCCATCCTCAGATCCCATCCAGGGTCATCCGTGGCATTCAATTGTCATCTATTTAGACTGTCTTCCCCCCCCCCCCCAATTGTGGAAACATATATACAGCCTAAATGTTCCCATTCCACCCCCTTCCTAGCCTTCCATTAGTGGGAGTAATCACATTTACAATGTTGTAATGCTATCACCTTCCCACCATCCATTACTAGAAATTTCTCTTCACCTCATACAGCAACCTTACACTCATTTCTTAACTCCCCATTGCCCCTTCCCCCATTTCTCTTAACCCATACTCTACTTTTCATCTCTATGGTCATATTCTCTGATAATTTCTTTGTGTTTACTGTGGGGCTTAAAATTAACCTTTTAAGTCTATAACAATCTTGTTTTTCTTTGATACCAACTTAATTACAATAGGACACATAAACTATGTACCTGTACTCCTCCAATCCCCCACCTTTATATAGTTCTTGGTAAAAATTACATATTTTACATTGAGTTCAAAACCACTGATTGTCATTAGAGTTTGTATATTTTATATCATATAGGAAGTAAATAGTGGAGTTACAATTAAAAAATTATTGACTTCTATTTATATTCCATTGTGGTCAGAGATTGTGCTTTGAATATGTTCAATGGTTTTTTGTTTTTTTTTATTGAGGCTTGTTTTATGTCCCAGCATATGGTCCATTCTGGAGAAAGATTCATAATCAGTAGAGAAAAATGAGTGTCCTGGTGATTTGGGATGTAAGGTTCTATATATGTCTGTTAAAATTCTCTATATCTCTCTCTCCTTTCTTTGTTTCTCTGTCGGTAGGGTTCCCTTTAGTATCTGAAGTAGGGCAGGCCTTTTATTGGCAAACTCTCTCAGCATTTGTTTGTCTGTGAAAAATTTAAGCTCTCCCGCAAATCTGAAGGAGAGTTTTGCTGTGTAAAGTATTCTTGGTTGGAAATTTTCTCTCTCAGAGTTTTAAATATGTCATGCCACTGCCTTCTTGCCTCCATAGTGGCCACTGAGTAGTCATAACTTAGTCTTATGTTGTTTCCTTTGTATGTGGTGAATTGCTTTTCTCTTGCTGCTTTCAGAACTTGCTCCTTCTCTTCAGTAGTTGACAGTCTGATCAGAATATGTCTTGGAGTGGGTTTATTTGGATTTATTCTATTTGGAGTTCTCTGGGCATTTATGCTTTGTGTATTTATATTGTGTAGAAGGTTGGGGAAGTTTTCCCTAACAATTTCTTTGAATACTCTTTCTAGACCTTTATCCTTCTCCTCCCCTTCTGGGACACCAATGAGTCTTAAACTTGGACATTTTATTTTATGTGTCATATCCCTAAGATCCTTTTCGATTTTTATCTCCATTCTTTCTTTTGTTCTTTCATTTTCTGTTCTGTGGACCTCTAGGACACTGAGCTGTTGTTAAACTTCCTCTAATCTTGTATTATGAGTATCCAGAGTCTTTTTAATTTGGCCAACAATTTCTTTTATTTACATAACATCTTCTATTTTTTATTTACTCTTGCAATTTCTTCTTTATGCTCTCCTAGGGCTTTCTTTATGTCCTTTTATCCTGTTCCATGGTCTTCTTCATGTCTTTTATATCCTGTACCATGTTTTCATTCCTCGATTGTGATTGTTTTATTAATTGTGCCAAGTACTGTGTCTCTTCTGATATTTTGATTTGGGTGTTTGGGATCGGGTTCTCCATATCATCTGGTTTTATCACATGCTTTAGGATTTTCTGTTGTTTTTGGCCTCTTGGCATTTTCTTTGCTTGATAGGGTTCTTTCAAGTTGTAAAAAAAAAAAATACCAATCTAAGTTTTCAGAAATACAAGTTGGTGGCATACACTTTCTCCAACCAACCAGCAGATGGCATCTGTGAGTCACCTATACCCCTCAAGTCCATTCTCCCCAACTCTCACTCTGTGATGTGTGGGGAAATGATTTTTGTGGGGTTCAGTGGTGCACTCAGTTTGGGTTTGTTGTTGGAGCTTTCCACCCTGAATGTGGGGTGTGTGTCTGGGTGGTTAGGGAGGCAGGGCAGCTTTAATATTCAAACCTCCCAGATGTTCCTGGAGATTCAAGGCTCTTCCAAGAGTCTAAGCCTTCATTTCAGTTTTGCCCCAGATTTTCTCTGTCGCTGACCCACAAACCACTGGCATTGACGTAGCGTCCCTGGGTTTTCTGAGCGGGCCCCCCTTCTCAGCTGTGATCTTCCAGGGCCTCTGCTGAGGGAAGGCTGTGCTACATCACAAGTGCATGCTGTCCCTCAAGGGAAGCCCCGGGCCACCGGGCCATGAAGGGGTGTACCCAGCCTGATGCAAAGATTAGCCTATAATTCTTGACTGGTGTAAGTTCTGAATGAAAGGCAGGTAGTAGAGCTGAGCCCCGCCCCTTTCCTCCTAGAGCAGATAGACGCCCTAGGGGGAGGTTATTAGCATTTCAGTGGTCTCTCTCTGCCTGTGCCACATCCTTGTCTGGGTCACAGAACTGGGAACTGAAAATGGCTGAGGCTTTCTCCACTGAGTCAAAAAAGAAACAGAGCTAGTCCAAGGCGACCCTCCGGCTCTTCAAGGTCAGTCATTACCCAAAGCCTTTGTCTGTTTTCTGGGGATTCATACCTGCAGTGAGCAGCTCACACTTGCTAATTAAAACCCCAGTTGCAGCTCAGCTGAGCTATATTTGCTTGCTGGGAGAGAGCTTCTCTCTGGCACCACGAGGCTTTGCAGCTCGGGCTATGGGGGAGGGGGCTCCTGATTTGGATCCGCAGGTTTTACTTGAAGATTTTATGCTGTGATCTCTGGCGTTCCTCCCAATTCAGGTTGGTACATGATGAGTGGACGGTCACGTCTGTCCCCCTGCAGTTATTCTGGATTATTTACTAGTTGTTTCTGTTTTTTTAGTTGTTCCAGGGGGACTACTTAACTTCCACTCCTCTCTATGCTGCCATCTGAGATCCTCCTCTAATGTCCTCTTACTCTCACCCAAATTACTGTTCCTCCTCAGTGTTTCCACAAAATTGTTTTTATATAGTAATCTCTGCATTCATTGAAGGTGTAATTGTGTGTTACTAAGCTTTGTATTTGATGGCTTAGCAGTTGCCTACAGAGTGTGCAATAAATCTTAAGGCAAAAAAAAAAAAAAACTCCCTATCTTGAGTGGGGAGCCCCATTCAAGTGGAGAGCCTGGCTCTGGCCCCACCTTTGCTACATGGTGCACTTTTAAAGCCACCACTTTGGAGGAGCTGAGTGCTGGCCCAGCCTCTGCTTTAGCCCCCAGACCTTCCTGCGAGCAGTGGAAGCCTCACTCCCTGCTGGGAGCTTTGGGCTGTTTTCTGATCCCTGGAAGTGGGTGTGTAGCATTTTGAGCCCAGCTGTACCTTAGCTAGTCACTATTTTATCTATCATTTCTGTATGCTCTGAAGCAGAGGGGAGATGTGCAAGCAAACGCTCACCAAACCCCCTTAACCCCAAGTCCAGACTTGCCAGAACACCTGTCTGACAGGTACAGTTTCACTGAGGTCTAGACACCAGGGAACATTCTAGGAGGTTGAGAAGTTTCATGACCTCTGCATCCAGATGGCATTTGAGTCTGTGGGAACAGAGTGGTGGTCCAAGGACTGTATGTAAAGGGCGATAAACAAATATGAATGAGCATTTCCAGAGACCTCGCCCCCACCTACCACAGAAGAAATCTCAAAAGGAGGATGGTTAGATAGAACCGAAAACATAGGCATGTCAAATGAGTATTGCCCACAAATCCACAAATTATAGCATTAGTTAGATAACTGTCAGTGTTAACTGTTGGCTACTGTAACGAATCACCACGAACCAGGTGGCTGAAAACCACAGAAATGGACTTTCTCACCGTTCCGAGGCCAGACATCCCACAAGGTGTCGGCAGGCCAGCTGCCTCTGAAATCACACGGGAGACTCCTTCCTTCTGTCTGCTGAGTCCAATGTCTGCCGGGCACCCCGACCTTCCTTGGCATGTAGAGGCAGCACCCCAGTCTCTGCCACAGTCACCAGCTGGCCATCCTCCCTGTGTGCTTGTCTCTCTCTGTGTCCACATTCCCCTCTTAGAAGCATTTGGATTTGTGCTTCTTACAAGTCAGATGGGATTTCAGAGCCCATCCTACTCCAGCATGGATCATCACAACCAATTCCATCTTCAATGGCCCTATTTCCAAATAAGATCATATTCCAAGTCTCCGGGGGTTAGGATTTCAACAGATCTTTTGGGGGGACCCAATTCAACCCATAACACTGCATCATGGTTCTTTGCCCGGCTCATCCTGGAAATATTGTCTGCTGCAAAATCTCCTCTTGTGAATTTGAAAAAGTTCAGGGATTTGGTTTCATACTTAGGAGAGTTATAAACCAAACCACTTTGCTCATCAAGACTGCATCCTATAGCTGCTCTTGTCAAAACAATGGTGGAAATATTTTCAGAAGATGTTTCCAGTAGAATCTGTCTCTAAAGGAACGGGGAGCAAACTTGAGTACTCGAAATCACCAGTCAACATTCCAGCCCTTCTTTCTCCTCTGGAAGAAGCACAGTGACAAGATCAAGAAGGCCGATCCACCAAACTGGGTCCCCAACAGATCCGCTTGGCCAAGCAGTGGAGTTCATTTTCTTAATTTTTCCATCCCAAGGAACTAAGTCTGAATTTGTAGAGACACTTTCGGTTGGTCTTCTGAAAGCCACACTATGACAGTTCCAACCCGGGCTTCTGAAGTCCCTCAGCCCCTTGGGAAGCGTTTCTGAGGCTCGTGCTGTGCAGCAACCTGCGATGTGCCCTTGGCTCACCTGTGCACAGGTTTCAGTGCCAAAAGGCAGCATGTCCTTTGGATGGCTCTTCCCTGTGTCTCCAGCAAGGGAGGGTGTCTCAGGGGAATGGTGAGAAGTAAACATGAACTGAGCAGACATTTGCTAGGAAGCCAAGACATTCTCTTCTTTGAAATCGAGAGGAAGCTGTGGCTTGGGGGAAAGACGTGAAAATGGGTCGTGGGTTTAGGACACTGCGGGAGCCTGGCTTGGCTGCCTCTGTCGGCCAGGCCTGGACCCCCACACACCTCACAACCAGCCCCGTGCAGTCTCTTTAAAACCCACATGGTGAGGGCAGAGCCCCAAAGAACGTCCTCTGGTTCTAAGAAATCGAGGCACATACATGTGGGAAGGTTAAGAGAAATGGGAGATGAACCGTGTTGCACGTTGTGCTCCCTGGTGCTGCTTCTGTGTCCCCAGCTTCAGGGGTCTGGGGATGTTTGACAAGCAGGTGGTCCCCTGCTGGCAGGACATGGTGGAGCTGAGTGGAGAGGGGGAGGGAGTGGGCTCCCCCTGAGCTGAGGAAAGCACCCCTCTTGGGATCCCTCACTCTTGGGTGCCTTTATGTGATGCTGGGGAGGGGGGGGGTGTCCTGTGCTGGTGGGAAGTGCAGGAGGGGAAGGAGGGGCTCCAGGCCCCCAGTGGACCCTCAGCCCCGTCAGTTCTGGGTGCCCTTCCGCACTGCTCTCCCCTGTTCATTTCTTGCATCCTCAGATGGTTGGGTACTTGGGGATAAGTGAGAGAGCATGAGGGAGTTCCCGAGGAAGTGAGGGGCCCTGGGAGGAAAGCAGTGCAAGCATTATTTTCCACCATTTTTAACTGCAAAAAAAATGTGTCAAAGGACCACAGACCCTTACCTGAAAGCTTTGGGGCCGGGTGTGTTTCAGAAGTCAGAAGTTTTGGATGTTGGAAATGTAATAGGGCACATTTGCTACATATTATGTATCATGATCTACGTACAACGTGAGCATTTCCGTGACAATGGTTGATTCCCTGTAAGTGGGGGGTGAGGAAAGGCTTTAAACAGCATCGCATCCCCTCAGATATGGTTGTGACACCAGAGGCATTTTGGAGCCGAACAAGAAACAACCATATGATTTTCAGAGTGGTCTGGATTTTAGAATCGTGTGTAAGGGATTGCAGGTCTTCCCTAAATCAAACCCAGAGCAAGGAGGGTTTCACCCACTGCTGTTGGAACCCGGTCACTGCTTAACAGGAAAAGTGTTTCTAGTCACCAAGAGAATAAACTTTTGGAACGCAGTTGGTTTGTAGCTCAGGACTGAGCGTATTAATCAAATGAATAGAGAGCCCTGTTTTTGAGCTGTCTATAAAGCCTATGCAAATCTACTCATTAGTCACGGGCACCAGTGGCAAGTGACACTTCTCGAGGACCCCGTCCCCAGATCGCCGGCTTCTGGGCGTATTGGCTCCTTTTCCCGTTTGTCGTCCCTGTTTCCCGGCAGCTCCTGCTTTGTCTGCCATCTACTAGTTTGCCCTAGTTTCTCAGCTGTGGCACTCGCTTGCTCACAGCTTTAATCAAGTCAACAAAGTGTGCAAGCCATAGTGACTCAGGCTCTGGGAGCTGCGCAATCTGTAAGAATGCCTTTTGAAATCAATAGAGGAAAAAACCCTCAAAATTGTGGGTATAAAAGTCTCGGAGAATAATCACTGAGAAATTCAAGTTTTCTTCCAGGGAAGCATTTCTGTACTATTATAGAGATCATAAATGAGGAAAAGAACCTCAAATAGATAGTAAAAGCTGAAGAATCATTGGAAACAAAAACTTAAGCTTAGAAGCTATTGAAATGGGAGACTAGATTGTAAAAAAATTTCTAGTGGTTTGTCCCTATGCCAATTCCAATGGCATGAGAAAGTGCTTAATAAATGAATTCCTTCTCAAGCTCAACAACCCTGGGATAGGATAATATTAAAGAATTGGGTTTTTATTATGATTATTTAACTTTGAATTTTTTCATAAAAAATTAAATTAAAAAATTTACAATCAACGCCTGACTATATTGGGACTGACTGTGGCTGACTCCAAATAAGACAGTTGTAAATCTAGATCTGAGAAAATGCTGAAAACATGGAATAGCTCTGCCCCCCACCCCCACTCCCAGTGTCCCCCTGCCGGCCTGGCCAGGCCCCTCCCGCAAGGCTCAGGGTGTCTCTGAGGGCCTTCCTTAGAGCCAAATGTAGGCAAAAGAAGAGGAATGGGTTTTCCTGTGTTAGGAAACACGTTTTTCTTGATGCTCAGGTTTTTGTTATGTGGCTGCAGACTGCACCGTACTGTAGAATCCCTCAGCCGCTTTTGACAATTATTCCTTGCATTGTTAGTGATTCAGTGAAATTCCTTTGAATTTCTGTGTTAGGTTCAGTGGGCAGAAGTTATGACCAGAAACAGGAAAGCACAGCATGCTGAAAGCACCCTCAAATCCAAGGCAACTCTCAGCTTCTTGGCATTTATGTAGTGCAGAAATATTAAAGGTGACTTATCTTTCCACGTGTTTTATGTTCCACTCCCTGCACACACAACCCTCCCAAAAAAGCTTTAGCATTGTCAATGGAGAAGTTGCTGGGTCATGCCGTGGTCTCTGGGGTGGAGGCTGCCTGCACCTGGACGCCCCCAGGCGAGACCCCCGGCCCCTTCCTGCCGGCGCGCTGGGGCTCCCTCCGGGGGAGCTGAGCCGCGCCAGCCTGGGCTCCCGTTTCTGCCATGAGCGGCACTCTGGCTGCTGCAGTGATTTTTTTCCCCCTCCTCTGCTGAGAGCGGAGGTGAGAAGCTCCGTGGCTTCGGTATCCAGTGGGAAGGTGCAGTCTGTCTCATCCGCCTGTCATGCAGCTAATGGCCGTTTGTCATCCCTGGAGACATGATTTCCTGGCGGTGTCTCCCGCAGACCGTGCGTGAGTGTGCGCCCTGGGCCAGCCAGGGCTGCGCGGCGGCAGCACGGCAGGGAGCTTCGGTAGAGGAGGGGGAGGGGGAGGAGGGGGAGGAGGAGGAAGGGGGGAGGAGGAGGAGGAAGGGGAGGAGGAGGAGCAGCAGCAGGAGAGCAGCCGCCGCCTGCTGCAGACGCTGCGCCCCGCGGAGACATGGACGACGCCGGTAGGTCCCGCGGGCTGCAGAGGGCCTGTGCCCGGGGCTGCTGCCCCGCGACGCCCCGCGGGGAGACCTGGCAGGCGCCGCCCCCTGCGCGGCTGGCCCCGGAGTCCGGCGCTGGCGAGCGAGCAAGGCTGCCGTCCCCGGCCCACCCCGCAGACCTCGGGCGCCTGCACTGGGGCTGCAGGGGGGGGGGAGTTGAGCCTCGGGTGCTCTGCACGGTGGGTGCAGATGCAGAGTGCTCGGGGGAAAACTGCTGGCTGTGGGCAGAGGTAGATGGAGTCGCTGTTGGTGCGCCGGAGAAATGCTCGAAGATGTCAGGATAGGGCGCAAGGCTGAGACTCTGCGTGGGGTGCTTTTGTCTCGTGTCAGGGCGCCGCGCAGGAAGTGCTCCCGTAGCCTCTGATGTTTTCATTTCAGAGGACAGACCGTAGTCCTCCGTCAGAACCTTTAAAAATGTATTGGGTTTCTATTTCTTTACCTGGCAGCTGGACAAAAGTGGCTGTTCAAGTATTTCAAGGTTAAGTAAGTGACTGGCATAAGGTTACTTCTTGCGTGGAACTTTCTCCCTTTAGGGCGCTGTCATATTGAACTTTTGGAGGAGACGCACTCGGGCATCACCCCCCATCTCGGTGTCGTCCACACTAGCTGCGGAGTCCTCCCGATGTGCTCTGAGCTCTCGGGCTCCCGAGCGGCGCCAGCTCGCAGGGCTGCCCTGCTGCGTGAGACAGTCAGCAATTCCGGGAGGACACAGCATTTTCAGTGAGACCTCCTGTTCTTAGGAAAACACATTTGTTAATGCAATTTGGCCATTTCCATTCTCAGCACAGGTAGCAGAATTGAGCAGAGATTTTGAAAGCAAGCATTTTCAGTTCTTTCATTAAGCAGGAATAAAACTCTGTGGCTAAAATAATTTTATCTTTGATGTTGAAGGCATTGAAATCAATTGTCATAGTATAATATAAGGGATGAAAACTAAAGAAACAAAACAGTGTTAGAGGGAGGTTTGTGTGAGTGTGTCTGAGTGTATGTCACTGTGTCTGAGTGTGTGAGTGTGAGTCTGTGCAAGCTGTGTGTGGATGAATGTCTGTGAGTTGTGTATGAGTGTGTGAGGTGTGAGTGGATGTTGTGTGTGTAAATTGTGAGTTCATGAGTCTGAGTTGTGTGTATGAGGGTGTGTGAGTTGCAAGTGTATAAGTGTGTGAGGTGTGTGTGTATGAACGTGTGTGTTGGGTATGGGTGTGTGCTGGGTGTGTGTGAGTTGTGAGTGTGAGTGTGAGTTGTGTGTGGTTGTGAGTTATGAGTGTATGAATGTGTGACTGTTGCGTGTGTGAGTGTGTATGGGTGAGTTGTGAGTGTGTGCATTGTGAGCATGTATGAATGTGAGTTGTGAATGCATATGAGTGTGAGTTGTGAGTGTGTGCATGAGTATGAGTTGTGTGTGCATGAGTGTGTGAGTTGTGAGTGTTGTGAGTGTGTGGGTTGAGTGTATGAGGTGTGTGAGGTGTGCATGTGTGAGCATGCACAGCAGTAGGAAGGAGACTGGATGGAGGCACACAATGTTCTTCTCATAAAAATAGTGTGCCAGGGGCTGGTCATGGAAGTGGCAGGTGTGACATTCTAGGGCAAAGCACAATTTCAGCTTCTCTAATCCCAGCCGGAGAGAAAGTAAAAATAAATAAATAAACCAGAATCCTTAATTTAGCCTCATTTTAAACTTCTGCCACCCACAATTAATTATACTGATGTCCTGGCAGAATTATCACTTTAATTCAAGTAAATGCCTTTCTTGACTGACTCATTTATTTATTTAAAGGCCATTTAAGAAAAAGAAAGCACTGCCACAGCCTTCTCTGTAGGATTAAAAAATGCTAAGAATTGTGATTTCTTTTTGGGCTAACTGAGGCTTAAGGAGACATGTGCTTTCAAAGTTTGCAGTTATGTTTATATTATTAAATGCCATTATTAATATACCTCTGCTACTGAGAATATTTTAGACAATGTGGGGAGGGGCTTTTAAAGCAGCAATTTCTATACTTGTTCAAATGTTAGGTGAAACCCATGTATAGAGAACTATACTTCTGAACTGAATAACGGGTTTTTAAATTGCTGTTTGAGCCTTTCAGAAAAAAGCAGCCTTCCTGTACTGGGAAATTGGCTCTCAGGGGTCACTTGCTGGGTATTACGCTCTTTTATCTAAAAGGTTTTTTTTTGTTTTAATTTTGCAAGCATCCTGTCTTATAACGAGGAAATCTAAGCATCCATCGCACACACACACTCTTTGATAAACTATATTGACTACAAGGCATTTAAGGTCGGACTGGGAAGTGGCAAAAAATGAAAAAAGATCCAAAATACCTTCAACATTCTACCCAGAGACCCAGTTAACCCAGATCACTGCGACTTATGTTTTGATTGAAACGATAAGGACGTTGGAAATCTGCGGCAGAGGCTATCTGAGCGCGAGTCCCCGCGTGGGGTGAGCGGTGTCCCCGCGCGGCCCCTGCGTCCGGCCCGCGCGCGGTTCCCACTGTTGGTGGGTGAGGATCGAGGATCGGCGAGCGGTGGGCGCTGACCGGGCGTGCGCGCGTGTCTCCGCGGTCGCGTCCTTGTGAGTCTGTCCGTCCTCTCCTGAGCAGCAAAGAGCTGATGCGCCCACCATCTCCAAGGAGACTTTCCTTCCCCATAACTGCTGGCTTCTGTATTCCTTTAAAAGCTTTTCCTGTAATAACAATGAAATATTTATTAAACAGTGTGTGCAGAGAATGTGGGGGGCATTTTAGCACGATTTAACCTTTTCTTTTTCTTTCTTCATATGGCTGTGTCCTCATATAACTATATAACAGCCCGGTTGGATGGGCCCTTGTCAACCGATGGCAGCCCACAGGGTCGAGCCCCGGATTTGTCCCCGCCTCGTGTCCTGTCCTGCCCAGCCTCCCTCCAGCAGTGCTCACCAGTGAGCTGCGAGGAGGGATTGCGAGCAGGGTAGATGAGTAGTGTGTGATTGCGTCTGGGGCGCAAGGCGTTCAGTCATCACGTGTTCTTCCCGGGCAGAGCCTTGTCAAAAGTTCTGCAGCATCTCTTGGGATAATGTTTCCTTGCTTGTGCCCAAGATACTTCAGTTACCAAGTGTGGGTGACACAAGGCGCCCCCAGGGAGGGTGCCCAAACTCCCGACCCTTGCCTTGCATCCTCTGCTGGTGGCCCAAGGCCTTTTGACCCTTGATGTACAATCACGGGACTCAAGAAACTCATAGTCCTGCAAAGGAGGCTGAAGGTGATTTGTGCGCCAGGCTGAGGAGACGTTTGTAACTGGGCAGTCAAGAGCTTCAGGCTATGTGGGGTGAGCCTTACCCCAGCTATTTAAACTCTGTATGCATGAATTTCCTCCTAACTGGATTGCATCCATCTCTAGGATGGTTTGGAAGAGTGAAGAGATGACACAGGTAAAGCTTTTGTAACAATGGCTGCTGTATGGTAATCACTCAATGCATGTTGACTTTTAAAGAACCGTCTAAAGAATGGAGCAAGATTGCTTCATGAGCGGACGCGTGCTCTAGCAGATGTACGCTGTGCAGAAGATGGTTTGGAGAGGTTGGCAGTTAGGGCCAAGAGACCAGTCAGGTGGCCGTCTGAAGACAGCCTCGTTTGGAAACTGATGTGGTTGGTGAGAGGGGGTGGGGCTGAGAGGTGTGCCGGACATGGGGCAGGGAGAGCATGGTGTGCAGACGTGGAGGCAGAAGGGCCCAGTCCAGATGAGACCCTTGAGGTTTCCAGCTGGGAATCTGCTCTGGCTGTGGAACACAAGAGATGTTTTAGGGGAAAGATAGAGAGTTCCATTTTGGAATTGTTGAGTTTGAAATACTTTCTGTGTTGGTGGGTAGCCATAGTGGTTGTTCATTGATGGCTTTTTAATCC